>CM076981.1:30149848-30227348 GCA_039105355.1 Benthosema pterotum
ACAAATCCTACTTACTCCCGAGCACACAAACACTGCTCTAGCTTTGGGTGTACAGAGATTGGTTGGTTCTCAATAAGGTCCCCTTACCGCACACACCCAGCGCACAGAACTTCTCCAAATTCATAAAACACATGTAGACCAGAAATGCCTCGTCACCGGGCCTTTTCCGGGATCCCTGCAAGAGTATAGATCTGATCAGTTGTTCCACAACCAGGACGGAATCCACATTGCTCCTCTCAATTCTGATGGTCTGATCGGCCTGACCCTCCATTCCAGTACCTTAGCATAGGCTCTTCCAGGGAGGCTGAGAAATCTGATATAGGCACACACCATCTGATCGCCTTTTCTAAAAAGTTGGACCACCATCTGTCACTCCAATTGTACAAGACTTTCATGCAACTCGTGTTAATTTGACTTGCATACAAGTGGATTTGGTTATATTTGTACAAAATCCATAAGCCTGTAAGCAGTATTATGTAATAAAATGTGTCAATTGCAGAAAAAATGTCTTATAAACAACCCAGGCAAATTAGAATGATTAACGGGAAAAAAGTCCATAGACTTGGCTGCCACATGACATCACAATGAAAAGAGGTGTGTAGTTTAGGCTAAGCAGATCATCACACACTTAACTCCAGTGAATATCTGTCAAACCAAATGTCTTAACAGACTACAGGATTGTTTGGCCATCAAGCAGCTGAATGGCCATGTAGTTAGTCATCAGTATAATCTCTCGTTACACAGGAAGCATACAGTACCGCCTGTTTCTGTATGTTTATTATCTGATGCATTGATTTGACACATACAGTAAGTAACTGACATTCCTGGGAAGCTAGTACAAAAAAAAGAAAAAAAGGAAAATCCACTCACACATTTACACCTGTAATCTCATGGTAGTAGTAGTAATTACTTTAAGGGCTATTACTTTAATTACTTAAAGTAATAGTAATTACTTTAAGGGCTTTAACTGCATGGATCTGCCTCTCGCCCCACTCCCATACTGTACCTACTGTAGCTGAATATATCAAGGGCATATGGGTAGCCTAGAGGAAGTGAGCCAGGTTAACGTGCCTAAAGTCTAGTTGGGTGTATAGGGATCTCATTAGCTGATGTTAAGTCACCCTGGCACCCTCCAGTCTCCAGGTCTTGAGTAGCGCTCAGGGACTGCATGGATCGTACTGAGCTGGAAACGAACAGCTATTGTAGCTCTCTTATGGAATATCTGGAGGCTGGCTACACAGATCTTTAACTTAATTACCTCGTCATCTTTGACATTTTTTTACACCCTAGCCTACGCTGCTTGCACTAGGATACAGTACAGGCCTTAACTTACCGTATTTTCCGGACTATAGGCCACACTTAAAAGCCTTTAATTTTCTCAAAAATACACTGTGCGCCTTATAATCCAGTGTGCCTTATATATGGACTGTTTTACTGCAGGTGCATCTATTCTATGTTAACTGTAGTAGTTTCTATTCTCTGCGCCTTATAATCCAGTGCGCCTTATATATGAAAATAGTTCTAAAAGGTGCGCCTTATAATCCAGTGTGCCTTATACCGGTAATCCAGTGCGCCTTATAGTGCGGAAAATACGGTAATTACTCATTGTCTGACCCTGTGCTGCTTCCACTAGAGAGACCTTAAACTAGCTGTTGTTGTCAATATGACAGGAGCATGCATCGTGCCCATAAACAACCATTCAGTCTGTTTGTTGGAATACCCTATTCCTTGTCCCAGACATGGCATTTTTGGTCCAAACAGCATATTAAACTGATCAGATCAGTCACAAAGTGGCTCTATGGATCTGTGTGCTGATATAAAATGTTGGGCTGGAAACCTGGCCCTTTAAAAATACGAGCTCAGCATTCATAAATGCTGCCAGTATCAAACTACAATTATTGAATAAATGCTGGCGGAGTAACTGTTAAGCATGTTCTCTGAGCAGCCCCCTTCTCCCCTTGAGGCAGTCGTGGAACTGTACAACCATTTCGGTGTCACTCCTACAGCATTACAGCATGTTTCCTCACTGCCACTGGTAAGCACCGTGTAACCAAAAATTGCATGCAAAAGGTCTCTCGGGGTCACTTTTCTGGGCTTTTAGCGAAGCCACTTAAGAAACACAATCTGACAGTGACTCAGTGACAACACCATACAATGTAGAGCAATCCATAATTCATCTGAGCATGTCTGTTGCAAAGCAACATCGTTATGCATTGTCTAGAGATCGAACCACTCGAAATGGGTCTTTCGTGGGAAAAAAAGAGCACAAAAGAGAATTTCAATCTCACCAAAATTGTGCTTATGAATAGAATATATAGACAATATGACAACTAAGGGGATGACAGGAAAAGAGAATAGCAGAGGTGAAAAACAAATCACTTAAAGATGTAAAAATAAAAGAAAATATATGATTAAATTACAATAGCGTGACAGAAAGGAAGTGAAGAAAGGAAAAATGTTTTTTTAAACTGTTAAATAGCTCTTATATTATATTATCTCTCCAGCTTTAAATTAAACAGAAAATATTTTCAGGGTAGAGAACTCGCTCAGGATACAGAATAAACAAGTATTAGATTTGGAAATGGAACACTATAACAATTAAGCTGATAAATGAACTGTTGTCACATATAGGTGAAAATGTAATTTCTGTTTATTAAAGAGTTAGGTTTATTAAAGAGTTAGAAAGAGAGTGAGACAACTGAACTCCCTATAGAAGAGACAATTCTATACCAATGTAGTACTATCAGCAAATAATGAATGTACCTGTTTTTAAATGTTAAAAACTTAAAAGCTCTTTATTCTGAAAGTAATAATTTCTATGGAGTGTATGTTCAGCCCTAAACAGAAAATCAGGAGATGGTACTCATTTATCAGCTTGGATAAGTAAGTAAATGTACAATTTACCATTTATTTGTATAATGTTCCAGTTTAAAAATTGTCTTAATTATTCTCAAATTTTCCTGAGTTTGCTATTCTCATTGCAAAAAGAGCATTCTGATTTGCCAAGACGTCACTAAAGTCGAGAAGTAGTAGCGATTCCACGAAGACCCCACTGAAGTTGACACAGGACAACAGCCACGCTATAGGAGGGTATAAATACAACCTGGCAGCAGCATTTAGTGAACAAAAGGAGATACAGGAGGAAGTGATTGGCGACGATCAAGAGACTTGCAGGGAGCAGTAATGGGGGAGATTGCGTGGCTGATTAGAGGTCCTACTCACATTGTCATTAAAGCTATTAGTCAGTGACATGGCAGGCTCACTGGAGAGGGGGAAAAGCCTAATGGAGGCATGAGGTGACAGGCTGACAGGCAGAAGGAGAAAACAGCTGTATTGCATAGGGATGTGTTGGACAAAGGCTCTTGCATGCATGGGCAGTCATCCTAGTGCCAGGGCCCCGGTTACATCACCTCCTGTGCATTGAAATAAAAATAGAAAAAAGTGCGCCCTTCGGGGCACTTTGCCCTTTTCTTACATGAAAGCCCCCGGACCCCTTCTCCTCAATACCTCACTGACACTGCTGGGCAGCCTCCCAACTGCCCCCATTACCTTTGAGTGTAATCCATATTGATTATGAATGCATATTGTACAGATGTAGTAAGCAATGCAGAATTATTTGTGAGATGCATTTCTGAGATGTTCTTCCCAGAAATGTGGGAGAACTTGTTTTGAATGCAGAACGTTATTTAATTAATGTGGTTATACAATTACAATACAATGAATGAGTCATTGTTGGACTAAATACCACACAAACATGAGAACACTTGATTTTGTACAGTATTCAGTATACACTGTAAATGGACTGGACAAATTGCAATGTATGGACTGAATGATTATAGTTTTAGTTAGTGTTAATGCACTGTTTGTCTTGTCTTTTAAAGGACAATTGTTTTTGTTGCACTTGAACAATGACAACAAAGAGTTGTAATTTGCACATAGCTTGCATTTGTGTTTGGCAGATTCAAAATCTAACAAAACAAGACATTAAAAGAAGTCATGCAAAACATCCTTGCACACTGTCTGAGAGAGATCGAATTATTTAAAATATTTGCAATATTTTCCCTGAACAAAATTCAGCAGACCAGCAGCAGTGAGGATCATCCTCTGATCTGATCATAATACAGTATCCAATCCAAACCCTCTGCTCAGTGCAGTGGGTTACTGAGAGAAAAAACAGATACAAGGGAGGGACACCAATACACACACAACACCACGTATAAACCGATATCGTCCCAAGCATGCGCTAGTATCTCTATAATGTGTCCATACAGAATCTATCCCCTTAATCTTTATAAAGCATGTATATAATGATGATCCGAAGCTTTTATAATAATCATTTATTTAGGTCAGGGGTGGGCAATTATTTTTCCCAAGGGGCCAAATGAGATGCATAAAATATTGTGGAGGGCCAAGACTAAAGGCTGAACTAAAGTCTGTGTAATATTAATTTAATTTCAAGATAAAAGTAAGAGTAAGACCAACCATTTTGACACCAGGGCCCTCTATTTATTTAGAATTTGAGCCACAGAGGACCAACATTTCATGACGTTTTAGATCCACAGACCCCAAAACTACAGATTTATTTTGCTTTTTGTCCACAATTCCAGGCTGGATTTAATCACAAACAAAACAGGCAAACATACAGATGAAAAAGGACCAATCTTTTACATTCTCTGGCTAATTCAGATGATGAATATTTAACTCTTGAGAGCGTAAAAATGAAACATTTCATTTTTATGCTCTCAAAGAGTTATATCTGGTTAACCAACTTTCCATATTTAACTGGAACTCTCTCAAGGACCACTAGCAGTCCCCAGACCGCTGGTTGAAAACCACAGTACCCTTTCACGGGCCGGTCAAAGTCAGCCAAAGGGCCACATTTGGCCCCCGGGCCGCGTAATGCCCAGGTAGGATTTAGGTGGTGCAACCACTTCCTCAGACAGCTTTGTGGGTCCCTGGGTCCCTGTAAGCACAAAATTCTCACCACCAGGTGTCACTGTTGCACCACTTACATTGGACCGGTGCAATTTTTTTTAAGCTCATATTGATTGGTCTAATAGTGACAGCAGGATGCAAACAAAAAAAGCATTATCCTGCTAGCCTAATAGAGATTTGATGACTCCTCCGCTCCTTGTTTGCGTGTGTGCAGCGTGCATCATCATCAGAGAGATGAAAAAGATATCGCCGCAACAACTCGATCTCACGTCTGCTTCAAGCTAAGAGAATAAAAGTATATCAGTTTGTTTCGGAGAGAGAGCGCGCCGAGAGGCTGTTTTGGCTGTTGGGAAGAGAGGGTGGCCTTATCTGGCTCATCAATGTACGTTCAGAGTGTGTGAAATAGCAGTATCAAATACCGCAGCGGATTGGTGAGCCGTGCCTTAAAAACACGCACCTATTCTTTTGCCACGCTTCACTGCATCCCACCCAAACAAACAAAGCATGAGCGCACACACATGCACACACACACACGCACACACACACATGCACGCCCGCCACAATCACCTCTTCATGCCCCCACCCCACCCCAACCCACGCACACACGCGCACGCACACACGCACACACACACACACACACACACACACACACACACACACACACACACACACACACACACACACACACACACACACACACACAGTGAGTGTATGGGCTCAACTAAGTGCAAACAAATAAATAAATAAATAAATAAATAACCTTGCCGCACATAATAACTTCACATCTTGTTTTCTGCTTTTGTGGAAATCCCATTTACCTGTCAGCCATTCAAAGTGACGCTAGCTCCTTTGTGCCTTTTCCTCGCGATAAAGACTCCCGCCTGGGGACCAAGCCTCTTGCCGTGCTGACAAACCAGATGTGTGTGTGTGTGTGTGTGTGTGTGTGTGGGTTTGGAGGGGGGGGGGGGCATGTGTGTGTGTGTGTGTGTGTGTGTGCGTGTGCTGTGTGTGAAGCAAGGAGTGGTGGTGGCAGTGGAGGGGAGAAGCGTGTTCCGCAAATACCCAGAGTAAGCAGTCAAGAGAAATGAATACATATTGAAAGCAACAGAGGAAAATGTACACAGAGTCAAATTGAATTCGGGGCAGTGTGCGTTTGCGCGTGTACGTGTGTGTCTGGGTATGTGTGCGCGCGTGGTGGGGGGGCTGTTGGGGGACTAGTTGTAGGTGGAAATTGCACAACAAGGACTTGGGGGAAGTCCCCGCCTGTCGAGAACACATCTGCGTAGCCTACTTTCTTATTTACATGTTTACCGCTTATGCCTGGGCTGTGCTCGTCTTAATTAACCGATGGCTCTATTTGAATATTCTGAAAGTGCAATCATTCAGCGTTATTAAAATGCTAATAGTGCTCGGAGACGCTCTGCCACCGCAAAAATAAAGAGAATGTCTCTCAGCGGCGTATAATCACGTTTGATGTAGAGCCATGCTGCTCTCCTTCCTTTCCTTCCATCTTCCTTCCTTCCTTCCTTCTATCCGTCCCTCCTCCACTCTTTCCTTCCAATCTGCCCTGCCCTCGCTCCCTTGATCTCTTCCCCTTGTCTCTTCATCCGTTATTTGCTGGACTGGAGGCTTAATAGTAAGTGTAGAGTGTCCATCCGGTGAAGTGCACAACATACCAGTGATGTCAGTGTTAAGGTTGTTTCTTTTTCGAGGCTCTGTATCCGTCTTTCTCTATTTTTTATCCTTTCATCCTCTCACCCCCCTCTCTCCCAATAATAGTGTGTCATGTTTCTCTTTGTTTGCATCTCTCAGTCTACCTCGCCTCCACCGTCACTGTCTGTATTTTTGTCACATTGCGTTTCTCTCTCTCCTTCTAAATTACAAACTAATCTCTGAGCAAATAAGCCACCGCCTCGGTGGTGCAGCAGTAAAAAAAGAAATCGCACGTGTGCACCTATTACAGACAGTGTGGTGTTCATTCATTGTGAATGTGTTTTGGATCGCCTTTGCGCACGTGTGTTTTCTGTGTGTGTTGTTGCGCGTGAGTGTATTTTTGTTTGCATTGTTGTGCACTGTGTGTGACTTTGCACGCGGGCTTCAGAGGGCAGGTTTGTCATTAAAGTAAAGGGCTTGGGAAATAATTCATCCTGAGTTGCTGGCTGTGGATAATTTGCATGACAGAGCGAGATACAAAATGATACAGCGGTCCGAGACCCCTCGCCGGCCCATAACCCATAAATCTCTTTCACCCGTCGGTCTCCGTGCAGCAGCACACCCTCCATTGCTCTGTCCTCCCTCTCTAACATAACTGCACACTGGGGTTGTACAATTACAGCACAGTAACAAGCAATCATATTTTTATCCATACTGTGATTACGATTATTAGTCATGATTATTAATTCTGATTTAGATTTGGGGATAACCAAATCATGTAATTGCTTCCCCGCCATACACACATTTTTTTTTTACTCCGGCGAGGATAGAGAATTTAAATTGAGTGCTTCAATATTGCCAAGAGGCTGCGATTATTAATTAATTGAAGACTATTGTAGACCAGATTAATTAAAAGAAAAAAAAACTTGGTTAATTTGTGCCACCCTAACACGTACCACACAGGGAAGCGGCCAAGTGTATCTACATTGCTGTAACAGGGTCAAAGCAGGTTCACTAGTGCTTTGTTGTCACTTTGTCATCCATCTGTTCGTGTTAACTTACACTATTAACATTTTGTCGACTGGCTCCCACTTATGCCCACATCTACAAATCTATATCTGCCTTGTGCATGTGATAACATGTCCTTGGGAATGCATTCTACTTTATTATGCAGGTCACAATATACATATACAGTAGATCCCATCTCCTACAGAGGACATCCTCCATTATACAAGAAAAAGGGGCATCGGTGGACAGAGAAACATCTTCAGAAGGTCAGAAGGCTACTTTTGTTGAATGTTTGTATCTTTTATGAATTAACCCATTTCCCAAATCAACATAAATTGTGCATGTTTTAGGCAAACAAACAGCAAAGTGCTATCTTTAGTCGCCCTTGCATGAAGCACATTTCTGTGACTTTCCCTGGCATGGTTCTCTGGTTTTGGCCTACGCTTGATGCTGCTCTCTAACATCAAAGATGCACTGGACCTTTTCATTGAAAAGAGCATTATGCTTCATCTAAACACATTGTCATGCTTTATTGCTACACAGAAAATACTAGGTAGTATTTCCTAGCCTTGTTTGGAGGATCTCTGAACAACTCTGTTAAAGGGGCATTCCCTGGTAACAAGATATGCACATGCACATGCTCTACAGAAGAGCCCCCCAATAGCATGTGCACCAAGGCCCGCCCCGGCTCGATGCTCATTAGAGGAAGCCGTCCTCTTTCCTGGTTGAAGGAAGGCTTTGTCTCCCAGAGCCCAAAGTGAAACTAGAGTTTTCTGCAGTTCACTGGGAACAGGGAGGAACTCCTTACATGGACAGCACACTCTATAGTAGGGAGAATATCCGAATTAAGTGAAATCACACTGATTATCTCTTTAAGCATAGGCATTATCGATACAGCGTCCTTTATACAACTGGACAGGAAACAGATTGCCGCCGATACCAATACAACAGATTGACAATAATCTATCTTTGCATTAATTGTGGCTCTGAATTACCCTGGAGTGCTAGAGGATTAGATTACTAAAGCCTTTCTGCAAGCTCTACCGTCTCTCACACAGCCCTCACAGGCGAATATCTGCCCGGCAGTCCTGATGATCATGGCATCAATAATTAATAAGTGGAGAATGACAAAACCCCCCGCTTTACAAAAGTCCAGTCCCGCCCCGAAACCTCGAAGGAACACGAGGTTCTACGATTCCACCACGGTCATGCAATGTTAAATAGACTGAGGAAGCAAGCATAGCCTTTGGGTGAAGCGGTACAGTGATGCATCTTATGGACGTCTCACACACCTGAAATCACTTCGGACAACGGGAGTTAATGCCTCATCCTGACATCAAGCGGAAAGCAAGACAAGAATATACACCGGCACCTCAGTCAATTAAACACTAGCATGAGATGGAGGGATGTGCACAATTGTTGTAAGTCCCCCACGGACTGTGCCGCGGTGCCATGTCCTCGGCCAAAAGCACAATGACATGTACAACCGCTGCTCTGCTAGTTCCACTAGTGCAATAATTCATCACCAGCCCCAACCCCTGACAGTGAGAGAGACAGAGAGACAGAGAGAGAGAGAGAGAGAGAGAGAGAGAGAGAGAGAGAGAGAGAGAGAGAGAGGGAGAGGGAGAGGGAGAGGGAGAGGGAGAGAGAGAGAGAGAGAGAGAGGGAGAGGGAGAGAGAGAGGGAGGGAGAGAGAGGGAGAGAGGGAGGAGGGGGCAGATTGGGATGGAGTGAGCAACAAGAATGAGAGAGAGAAAAAGATTGAGAGAGAGAGAGAGAGAGAGAGAGAGAGAGAGAGAGAGAGAGAGAGAGAGAGAGAGAGAGAGAGAGAGAGAGAGAGAGAGAGAGAGAAAGAGAGAGGCTTGGAGGAAAATAAAAGCAAGCATGAGGGAAAGCGATGGCAAGAAAAGCGTAAGCATTATTCACCCTCCCCTCATCATTAACACAATGGGGTTAAAGGCTTATCTACTGCCTGTTATCGAATCCCCTGTGGCTGATGAATGTGTCTTCAGCAACGAACGGAGCAGGACCCTCACAGATACACAACCAGAAAGAGAGAGTGAGAGAGAGAGAGAGAGAGAGAGAGAGAGAGAGAGAGAGAGAGAGAGAGAGAGAGAGAGTGAGAGAGAGAGATAGCAAGGGAGAGAGGGATGGAGGAGAGGATAAAAGAGAGAATCAGAGTTGAAGGAGAATGAAGAGAGACCAGAGCAACACATTTTCTTACAGGGCTTACTTGTGCCTCTAATTAGCCATGCACTATACTGTACTACTGTGTAGCCGATAGCTATGCCAGAAAAGTGCTTTTGTGTTGCTTTCCTGTATATTATCGGTATTATTTTTACTGTATTTTCATCAATACACAAAATTGTTTTGAATCCTAGTGAAGAATGGTTGAAAGTGTGTCATGTTTGTGTGTGCACATACCGGCGTACCGTATAAGCATATATAGTCCGTCGGTTTCTGTACGATAAGGCGATGGGGACCTAATTACTGTGATCCATCTATGAGGAAAGACTTGGAAACAAGGAGCGTAGCTCTGTGTATGTCTGTGAATCCTTTTTTGTTTTGTTTTGTTTTTACAACTCCCTATTTTGGACATTGTTCAAAAAACAAAAAATAATAAGTTGGTTGCCCACCACCTCTGAAAGAACGTGCAGGGGCAGGGCAATTTCAGATGACTAAACAGGACTAAAATTGTGTTTAGTCAAAAGACTAAGTCTAAATGAGCATTTTCTGTCAACATTAACACTGAGACTAAGATTAAGACTAGCTCTATGATAACAATAATACCAGATTAATGGGTAACAATGAAATACAGTAAAGGAACTCATAAAGACAACAAATGAGTAAAATCATTTGCACTTAAAACCGCAGTATCAGTTATCATAATGGGAAAGCTTCCACTGAAAATAGAAGATCGACAACAATGTCATCGATGAGCTATTTTCAGTGCTGAAAATACAGTGTTTAGCCCTGAGGTATAGCCACAGACACCGGACCATACACCATGATGGTGTCTGCTATATGAGTTGAGTAGGCAGTCAACAATTCCCAAGCTATAGCCTCCTCCGTGACAAGCCAGGAGACGACTAATTGGTGTCACACCCATCCCCTTGCGCAGCTGCTGAGTTGCGATAACATATACTGTACACACTGACAATATATCGCCTTATTTTATGCAAACGAATGCTTCGCTGCATTCAAATGTAAAGGTACTCGCATGTGTGTGTGTGCACGTGCTGAGGCACACACATAAGCATGAACAGGAAAAAACTGGGGTGGGTCGAATAAGTAACTAAAGAAAAAAAAACACTAGCACAAACACATTCACACAAGCCTATAATGTCTCACTGAGGGAAATTCAATTAAATGTTATTATGTGTCTGCAGGGGCCGGTGTTATCCATTCCCATTACATGTTGCTGGAGCGTGTGTGCACGTATACATCTCTGTACACCAGTGTGTGTGTGTGTGTGTGTGTGTGTGCGCACACGCGTGCGCGTGTGTGTGCGTGCGTGTGTGTGTAGGGGGTGGGGGACTAGGGAGTGCCTGGAAATCCCAGCAACAGCAATAACCACCTCACAAACGCTGATCCAAATCCCCTGGGTAGTCAACCAATTCCACCGAAAAACCTGAGAAATGGGGATATAAGGACTGAGCCACACGTGGCTTGCCTATGAGTCTATGACTGATGTGATACAAAAATGGCTGTCTGTCTACAAGGTCCAGGTGTTCCATTTCACAGGTGCTGTCTGTGGGGTGAGAATTGCAAGCGGTTCAGCCTGTCCATTACTTCCCCATATCTGTCTGCCTCTGCTCGCATCACACGCAAATTGACAAGGGAATGGTCACACTGTAAAACCCTGAGTGTTCATTTACCTAAAGGTCCATTTGGTTGCACTTTCGGAATTTCACAAAGGGTGGCAGCCGGTGCGGAGATTCATCGTTGCACCCTTAGGGCTAATTCGTCTCAAAAGGAGTTCAAGGAGTGAGAGGACCTTAGCCTGCCACGTTGGCAGCCAGTACAAACGAGAAGACCGACCTTGTAAACCCCCTATTATCGTCAATGCTTAATTCATACTCCAGCCGAGACAAAAGGAGGACTCTCTCACCTCACGCTGAAATGCAGTCTCTGAAGACTTTTGCCCAGCCATTCGTAAAAAGAAAAGAAAGTGAGAATCTCTGTGTTTTAATCATCCAAGGTATGGTTGTCCTCTTTCAGAATGGTTTTAATTCAACGCTCATTCCATGAGGTGTAGTTCCAAAACATGACAACAAAACATGGGTTGATCTAAATAAGGGTCTACATGTTGAAATTGTGGCAGGTGGCAGACGAGGCAGGTTGGCAACATGGTGCCAACAAAGTGCTGCGTTATAGTGGCCCAAATGCAAAAGCGAGAGACATAAAGACAAGTCATTCAGAGCGATACACAGATGGCTACATCTATACCATCTAGATAGAGGTTTTCAACCAGTGGTCCAGGGTAAATGATGGAAAGTTGGTTAACCAGGTCTAACTCTTTGAGAGCGTAAAAATTAAACCAAATGGACTCGCAAGGATCCATTTGGTTTTCAAGAGTTAAAAAAAATACTCATCATGTGAATTAGCACAAGTCTACACAACTAGAGAATGTAGAAGATTAATGGTAATTTTGATCTGTATAATTGACTGTTTTTGTTTCCCAAATCCAGTCTGGAAATGTGGACAAAGGCAAAATATAAAAATCTTTAGTTTGGGGTCTGTGGGGCTAAAATGTCACCCGTGGCTCAAATTCTGAATGAATAGTGGGCCCTGGTATCAAAAAAGGTTGAAAACCCCTGATCTAGATTTAACAATTAAAAATGTAAGTGGCTGTAGGGTCAGGGTAATATGGCTCGGATGTATCTGTCTGTATTGATCAACGATGCACAGCCTACCGAAGCAGAACATCTGGAGGGGGAAAGGATCAAAGCTTCTGCTGCAAGGAGTACACATTCGACATCCAGAAGAGGAAGTTCTTGAGGGCTAAGGGGGCATGACACAGGAATAAACCCAATGGGTGGGTGGGAGGCGTTTGTAGGCGTAGCCAAGTTACATACACATCCAAGAGAGACGTCATTCTCCAAGGATGAAGAGAGGCGAAAGCTCAATACCACCTCTCAATGTTCAAGAACATGTGACTTCCTCTTCTCTCATTGTTTTTTCCACTCTAACAAGCACACCATACTGTGCATCCGTCCACCGCAGGACACTGAGGTATATTTTTACATGCAGAGTACCCCGGAGGGGAGATCACAGCGTGTTCCACACATCTCTCTCCTTCAATTTCACCAATAACTGCAGGCATGAAAACATCTTTTTTCATGAAGTTCAATATTTCATTATTTTCCTTACAAACACAATACACGATCTAAGAGTGTGTGTGTGTGTGTGTGTGTGTGTGTGTGTGTGTGTGTGTGCGTGTGTGTGTGTGTGTGTGTGTGTTCTACAAATATTGTGTGGATGTACGCACGTCATTCACTGGCTACTGTCCCACTGAGCATTTAAATGGACATTTTCAGCTTCATTTCCATTTTCAGCAGTCGATATATATAGTATATATGGGGCTCCAATTTCGTCTCATCTGCCTTTATCCGCTATTAGAGCATCTAGCATTTGGGAAGAGGCGTTCCCACACTAAAGTCGGTAATTTCGTTACCACCCTATCTCTCTTAGACACCTCCTATAACAGTTACATTATGCATAGGTTTGGGCGTTTTTAGCTTTCATCCAATCCGTGTTGGTCTTGCCATTGCCTTTAATTCATCCTATATCTATTCCCCTTATCCCTACTGCTATGCCTACTCCTAAGCCCGCTGCCCAGACACATGCATGAGTATTCTCAAACGATTATAGCTCTTATTTTCAAACAATTATAGCTCGGTCAATTCTCGATCATTTCTTACCATTCAACACGTTATGTTGAAAAAACATGTTCCATGTTTTTTTTTGCTGTATGTAAATAAATTGCAAAAAAGTCGGGAAATTCTCTGCAAAAACAGATGTCTTTTTGATCATTCATATCTCGGTCAATTCTGGACCATTTTTTACATTTCAAAATGCAGCGTGACGGGCAAACATCACTCTCCCAGAAGCTGTATAGAATATGTGGGTAGGTCTTCTCTACGATGCGCTATTGAGCGAAATGTAACTGCCGGGAATTCGGTGGAAACGTGAAAGCAACAGCATTGCGTCACAAGTTAATGAATGTATTTAATTATATTATATACCTTACCTAAACACAAGGAAGTGACCGACAGCAGGCAATCTACAGCTGTTTATAGGACAATCAATAAATAAGGAGATGGATTGAACTGGCGCCGTTCCACGTGGACATCTACAATGCGCATCTGTGCGGCACAGATGTCCGCACAGATGCATGGAGCGAAAATGGCGCGAAAATGATGCATGGAGCAAAAATGGAGCCCATGATCTCTATATAGACGTCTAAGAAAACAAAAACAAAAATATATATATAAATTTAAACCACTTATAACAATTTCTTAGACAGACTATTGCTCACACCTGAAGCGAAATCTTAAAGTTAGAATAACTCCCCCTACAATAAACTCAAGCTACTGTAGACTTTCTTTTCGTCCGTTATGATAAAGGAAAATATATACCGGTATGGTATAATGTGATGTTGGGCAGCCTGCTCGATACATTGGTGTTTTCTCTTTTAATCCTGTGCGCTTGGCTTGCACAACATGATCATCTTCATTGCATCAACTTAATGACTTGACTATAATGCAAATTAACATGGGCATAAACAGAATGTTAACCCATATGCTCACAACCACATGAAATTACAATATTGAAAAATCCATCACATTTAACTCATATGGAAAGCTGGCTGTGTTCAAATCAATACATAATTTCCCCTCCCTTAAAAAACAAACATGGAACTGTTGTGTTCAGACAAAATACAATCACCATAATTGTTGTTCCATCTTGAGGAGGCTACAGGGCATGTTTTATTTTTTACGTAAAATTCAATGTTCATGAATGATACATTGTAATTAGCATAAGGGAAGGCATTCACAGGCTTACCTTGCTCCTCTCTCCTCTCTCTCAGTAGAGAGCAAACCCACATAATAAATATAATCCAAAAGAACACTCTCTAAAAAAATCTGCAGGTGGTAAACAAAGACACACACAGCCTGTAGGCTGTGTTTGGATTTGTTTACCCTTTTTGTAATGTTATATTGTGTTTGTTTTGCAGTAAATTATCCACTTTCCTTCACCTCTGTACAAACCTTACCCTCGGCTTCCTTAGAGTATGTTAATGTAACAGTTGGCCTGAATGCCACTATTAGCTCTATTCTATCTTGGCTTGACAGTACTCTACTCAGCCTTACTCTATAGATGTGGTGGGTGAGTCAGTTTAATTACCACCATGGTAAAGATAGCCTGTTCATTGTCAACTCACCCTATGCTGTGTGTAAATATATACATGCCTACTTTGTTGGTATACCCATACCTGACAAAAAGACCCACTCGTGGTCATCCTACTTCTAATGAAAACAACCTCTGGAAGAGAGACAGCGAAATCAATCTGCAACCGTGGCATACATGGCGATGGGTGGCCAAGCGGTTTCGACGGGTGGCCAACGGTTTGCGACAGGGGGCGCGACCATTATAAATCAATTGCGACAGTTATAAGTTGGTTGCGACCGGGAAAATTACTGACCATTCCACACTGGTCCTCACCCTATGCCTTAAAACCTAACCTTAAACCCCGACCATTGTGCCACCCTTGGAAAAAAAACATAAATTAGTCATGATGGTTGGCCCCACTGGTCGTGACAGGTGGCCATTCCAACGGTCGCGACCATTGGGCTAACCATCGCAGCGTATGTGTGGCCGGTGTGACAAATTGATTTTGCTCCTCCTGCTCTGGGAGCTGATAAGCAGTTCAACCCACAGAAACAACCGTGCACAGTACACCGGTACAGTAGAGAGGAGTATACCATTACAGCTGCAGATGTAGAGGGACTGAGTGGTGGTCAGCCATGCACCACTGTGTAATCTGCAGAGACGTCACTGATACTCAACACCCAAACCGCAATCAAATCCCTCCATTCTGACACTCTTGGGGCACCAGCTGCATGCATGTACGAACGAACGCACACACACATACAAGCACACACAGACACGCACACATCCTCACAAACCCAAACATTAGCACATTTCGCTCTCTACAGTACAGTACGTCCTGCGGTACACAGTGCTGCCTGTGGTTGAGCCATGTCAGTGGTCAATAATTAACCAGCAATGCATGCGCATGTCCTGGCCGATGTACGAATAATTAACCAGCAATGCATGAGCATGTCCTGGACCGATGTGCATATGGAGTTAGAATTCATGACCACCGTCAGGATCTGTGTGTAAAAGACGAGACGTGTGAAGATCAGGAGGGGAGGAGGGAGAACAGGGCCCTGGGCGTGTTCCGGATGGAGCGCGGTACATGCATACAGTAATATTAACCTCAGTGGCCCCCAGCATGTCGGAAGCGCCTGTATGCACTCGCTCTTAAATGTTTAAACCGGCGCTCCGGAGGAAGAACGAGGGAGGAGCAGTGATCCATTATGTGTGTGAGAGAGAGAAGACAGAGAGAGAGAGACACAGAGAGAGAGAAATATCACAAAAGGCCATAGCGGTTAAGTGCATGTTGAAATAATGGCTGGATCATTCAATTAATGCTATCTCTCAGCCCGGCCAGTCACCTTGCTGCGTGTTGGACAAGCACGGCGCTTGCACACTTTTGCAGATGTCCTGTAAATAATAAGTCAATGTGTGTGTGCGTTAACGTCAAGTCATTTCTAAAACATGTATTTGTGTCCGTACCCCGCCTTGCAGCCTCCTTCCTGGCTTTCACTGCTTTAGGCATTTTGGTGTACCCTAGTGGTCACAAAAAGTCGAGAAACGCGGGTTTGGTGGTGAAAACTATTGTAAAACAAGGTCAGGAAAGTCAGATTGTGCAGTCAAAGTGATAACACTGGCTGACTGTACTGCTTTCTATACAGCCATTGATTAATTCAATTATGAGTGTGTGTGTGTGTGTGTGTGTGTGTGTGTGTGTGTGTGTGTGTGTGTGTGTGTGTGTGTGTGTGTGTGTGTGTGTGTATATGTGTATGTGTATGTGTGTGTGTGTGTGTGTGTGTGTGTGTGTGTGTGTGTGTGTGTGTGTGTGTGTGTGCGTGCGTGCGTGCGCGCGAGAATGCGCTTGTGGGTATAAATGAGAGTAAACTCCTGCAATGAAAGAATAATGTCAGAGCAAACCCTGTATCATTTGTGATGGTGTGATCCGATAACTGTAGCTGCTTAGCCATGAGCCTATTGATATCACCTCACAGCAGTCCATGATGACATGAGAAACTATTTTGTAACCCAGTGACATCTTCCACCACACAAAATGCCAAGTGTGAATTAGTGAAGAAATGTGAGTGAGTGAGTGAGTGAGTGAGTGAGTGAGTGAGTGAGTGAGTGAGTGAGTGAGTGAGTGAGTGAGTGAGTGAGTGAGTGAGTGAGTGAGTGAGTGCATGTGTGTGGAGGGTTTGCTTGGGGGATGGGTATTATAACTGCAAGTAATGATACGCTCAGTATACGAGATAGATGTACAGCATAGGACACGTTTTGTTGGGTTTTCTCTCCACCGAGACCACAACGGGAGCAGGAAATCTCTTTTTATTACGGTAATTAAACGTGGTGCTGAGATGATTGCTCACATGGGCTGATGTTCTGTTTACGCATAATGATAATTGTCATTAGTCGTTAAACTGAGACTCTTATAATTCAACCCCAAAACTGCGATGATTACAGCAACAAAATAAGGCAGTAAAAGAAGTCGAATAAAAAAGAACATCCAGCGTATCTGGGATGCTCAAACCGTGGGCTGACTTGTCTTCTCTTCGATCTCAATGTTCCTGCTGCTCATTGTTTCATCCCCTTCCTGGACATGGAGAGGGTCTCGGGGAAAGCAATGCTGTAGGAAATCTGCCCATCTAACTCTAGCGCACGCCGTGTAGTCAAGTATGACCCGGAGGCGATGCGTTACGAGAGCCTGGCTGTGATGATCACTGCCGCATTATGAGTCATGCCGGGATCATGTTGTGACTATAATGTTCCTATCAGATAGCATCGTAATCAGCGGGGGGTTAATGCCCAGGGCAAAGGACAAATACACTGTGTCGAGAGAGGCCGCGGCTGGCCAACACCACGTGACCTCGATTTGGATGGCACATGGAATTACGGCGGTTTACCAAAGGGAATTATAGACGCATTTATGATTTCCTCGAAAGATTTATTCTTCTGTTAGATTGTAGGTAAAAAACATGCAAATTATGAAACATAATTGCTCACCTGTAAAAATAGCAAGAGATGTAGTAGGTGATAAAAGTTACAAGAATGATGGCAGAAAACAATTCTATTTTTTAACACATATAGATAGAGGAAGAAAGTGACAGTCATCACAGAATAGGTGACGAAGGAGATAGAATTTACAGCTCTAAACATGAAGATATCTTTGCTAATATCAATTCTGATATACTGTATAATGCGTTCACATGGATGAAGTTCTCACTGTTTTAAATTTAGCCTGATATGCCCTGTTGCACATCATCCCTGGTAATTCAATGCCTGGAATTCAATGGTCCAGAACACACCAAGGGTCAACACAGTTTTAGAGGTAACTGCTTGCAAACATTTTAGACCCAAGGTAACCCTGGTGAGGTTAGGGATTAAAGAACACTATTTTGTATTTTTTTGTGTAGTTACCTTGCTGGCAGGTGAACTTATAACAGCCCTGAAATTCAAAGGCTCAGAACACTTAAAATACACCTGCTGCTTTCTTTTGTGCTGTTTCCAACATTGCAGCCCTATTAAACATTTCCCTACAGAATAGAATTCAAAATGGGAGATCCAAAGAACAGAGTTCATAAGACACACAGCACATTGTGGACATTTTGAAAGACTCCCACAAGGCCAAAAAGTGTGGGCTCAATAGCGTCTGAAGCAACTTTTTATTTTTGTTTGTTTAGGTACTAAAAGGGTGTCTTACAATATAAGTCAATGAGGGGCATATTTTGAACTAGACCCGTGCCCTTCTGCCTGAGGGTTTTGCAAAAAATCCACCTGTTGGTCGTGCTATAACAGAAAATGATGTGGTTACATTTGTCTGCCTAGTAGCAAAGTGCATTAAAAAATCACATAAATTGCACTTAGCATTCATGATTTGATGCTTTTTGTTCAAAACAAGTCTTTTGTTCAAAACGAGCCTTTGCAGGACTAATAGATTTGATGGGCTGATGTTGCTATATACATGTACTGATTTGGCACAAATGTATAATTCATTCAAGAAATCCGATTGCAATTTTCGGCATTTAGTAGATGCACTTATCCAGAGCGACTCACAATAAACAAGGTAATTAATCCACCGCTTATCTTGATTCCCCCCCCCCACTCTGCGGCTCCGCTCAGCGCAGCACTCAGATAAATAAAAGAGAAAAAGCAATGAAGACAGAAAAGCTGTGCGGTAATTAGCTGCAAATTCTGATGCCATTTGGCGGTCCAAAAACAATTGCAATGTTTTGACACAAATACGCCCCCTCAGTGTAGAGACAAATAGATCCTGGGCTACACCTATGAACCCTTCAATTGAATGCAATGCATACCAAATATGGCAACTATGCAGCAAAACACACACCAATCCCACTTTCCTGTTTACAAGTGCAGACATTTTTTTAAAGTCTGCTACACGCTCCAGTCAAATGTGTTCACTCATGTGCCCTGCCTGGAACTTGCTGATAAAAGTAAGTCTCCAGCAGCAAAAGCCCATAATGCAGAACTGGCCAATGGTAGCATTTCTTTCTTTTTTTCTCTTTGTTTTGGGAAAGAATGTGCTATCTTGAAAAGTTACTCAGTTGAGCTTTAATAAAATTATTCGCCCAATGTGGCAATGCAAGAAGCTGAGGGTAGAGAGAGGGTGAAAAGGAACCCATCTGTGCCTAAATGGTACATTTATCGCGTTTTTACCCAAGGCACACATTCATGTACTGCTGGTGACGCAAACCATGCAAAGCAACAACCAGAATATCAAGAGCAATTAGGGGTTAGGTGTTTAAGGGTTGTTCGAGGACACTTCAGCATTAACTCTGGGGGAGCCCAGGTTCGAAGTGGCAACCTTGCGGTTACCACCCGGCCACTCTACCCACAACAAATCAACCCAAATACATTTTCTTATTTTTTTCGTTTGTTGTTGTTGTAAATGCTAATTGTGGCCACTTTTTTCAGTCTTTCTAGTGTTAACCCAACGTGCGCAGTTGCGTGGCAGTGTTGTGTTATCATATATGCCATGGCTCTGGGCAACAGTTTTCGCCAGATCTCTGAAACCGGATGTATGATAAAGTCATTGTGTTTCTGGTGTGCAATAACATCTGAGTCCCGGAAGCGCCATTCAGTCCCTGTTGTTTTTATCCATGTAAGCGACATTCAGGAGCCATTCGAATGCCAGGGATAGAATGGGTGCGGACTGCGGGTGCAGCATTTTCTCAAAATGGCCGCACCCATTCTGTCCCAAATGAAAGGCAACAACACGACAATCATGAGACGATATGTTTGGATCAAAAAATGGATTAAAGAATGGAATCAATTAATTACGTGTTCTGTCTACCTGTCTCTTCGGCAGGTAGGCCTACCAGGTAGGCTTACCGTAGGTAAGGAAATGGGTTAACCTCCTCACCTGCTTTCTTGAACCTTCCCAGCAGACTGCACCTGACATCCTTCTTCAGATTGAAGTAGTCATCCTCCTCATCATGGTTCTTAAGGTAGAGGGGGATGTGCTGGAACACCAGGACATGTTTGGGTTTGGGCTCCTGAATGGACACACACAGATACCACCGACATCAATAGCTTCAAGCACTAATTCAATTCTGACCCACTCTACCGAAATGACTGAGCCAGACACTCCCCGAAACTCAATAATAAGTTACACAGTGTTTTTGGCAACTTCTCCTATTGTTTTTGGCAGAGCAGTTCATTGTTGCTGTGGCACAGGAGCAGACGGTGGCCATGATCCAAAAAGTCTAGACTTCTATGTCAGAAGGAGTCACAATGTAGCCTAGACCCGTACAAGACATCATCTCATTATTTTGTTATCTTCAAGGTAACATCAGCATGAAAACACAACGTGTTGTGTAATGTGTACCAGGCGAGAGCACTGACTATTAAATTCTATTTCATCAACCGTGTAATTGTTGCACACTTGCTGTTGTTGTTGTTGCTTCGCTTGCATGATGAAATGGAACCTGAAATCTTATGAAAACTCAGCAAAATACAGAAAAATAAGAGAAATCAGCATGCAAGCCCCTGATTCTTACAGTTGCTGTAGAGGAGGAGGCTTTCTGTAGCTGCTCCTCCAACCACTGATCCTGTGACTCCTTCAGGTCAGGACAAGCCGACGCGTCGTAGAACAGCTGCGAGTTCAGCACTAGGCACAGGACCCCTCCCACCTGGGACATGCATGGGAGAGATTACTTCACACACGGTCACGGGCGGATTGGCCATCTGGAGTACAGGGAGTTTTCCCGGTGGCCTGCGCCACCTAGTGGCCTGGACAAGATCCAAAATGCACTAGTGGCACTTCCAAAATGCACTAGAATGTGCTAGATGCTCGCCTGGAACATACAGATCAAAATGACCATTAATCTTCTACATTCTCTAGTTGTGTAGACTAAGTTGGGCTAATTCACATGATGAATATTTTAACTCTTGAGGGTGTAAAAATGAAACCAAATGGACCCGCAAGGGTCCATTTGGTTTCATTTTTACGCTCTCAAAGAGTTACATCTGGTTAACCAGCTGCCACCCCCAGGGTGGCCTGGCAAAGGCAAAATTGTCCCGGTGGGAAAATATGTGCCAATCCGGCCGTGCGCACGGTCCAATAACCATCTCGCATACAGCAACATCCATACTCCTCCACCCACACAACACACAACATTCAGCTTGCTGGGAAACATCCCAACATGGGGTAACCCCACAAACCATCATCTGAGCCCAGTTGGAAACATAACCCAATACAAAATAAAACAACACTTTCTTATCATTGTGAGGGGTTGGGATGTTGCCACGGTCGCAACACCAAAAACGTAATTCAATAGCCTCTCTCAAATCTCAAATAAACACTGAGCGGTGCGGGTCGAGGAGATTGCAAAAAAGTGGACCCCGTGACCTCGATTTAATTAACACATTTCCCATGCGAGGCTCGTGGGGTCATGCGTATCGCAGAAGGCAGGCAGTTGTAATAGCAAATGCTGATGGCTGACCCCATCATGCCACACATACCATATAATATAATACGTCCCAGGAGCCCACATCCCCACCTCACACCAATGTTCCCTCCCTGTGCCCTCGCTCACCCAGAAGCTGAAGAAATGGTCACCCCAGGCCTGGCAGTACTGCTCCACAGTGTGCGGGGTCGGGGTGTTGCCCAGGTCGTGGTTCCCACTGACAAACACCAGCGGAATGGCTGGGTCAATCCCTTGCAAGGCCAGTTTCAAGTCCTGCTCCTGAGCCGCCCTGAAGGGGGTTCCTGAGGGCATAGAATAGAGGGGAGGGGAGATTATAGTGCATTAAAACTATGCTTAACCTTTTCTCTAATTCTGTCCTCTTTGACCGATTATGGTCTAGTGGGTTTGCCTTTATAAAGGAGCACTAGCTTTCCTCTTAGCAGTGCTAGCTTTCCACGTAAGCTAGCTGAGATTAAGGTAAATCCGGTTTTGATTAGTTGGTATTTTTGAGGGACACTAGCCCCTGCTAAATACAGCTTTTGGCAAATGAGGAGAAATGAATGTTTGTTCTGTAGCTTAAACAAGCTGTTGCTCAAACGATGTTTTTATGATGACATCATAAAAGTCATAAAATGTCATGATACCAAACAGGTCACCTCTTAAAAATGTCCAGGAGTGTGAAACAAGCCGGTACTCCCATGTGACAGGTAAATATTTTGGCAGCACTCTTGTGAAACCGGTGACAACTGAAAACACTGACATCACATAGGGTTAGGGACAGGGTTAATAATGTGGCGAGTTCGATCAACAACGTGCAATTGGAATAATGATGCTGACCCCGTTGGTATCCTTTAAACAAATGTGATGTCTCTGATTAGAGGCATGCAAGTCATTATGTAAATGCGATGTGTATTGTGAAACGAGCTGGTACTCCCATATGACAGGTATCCTATATGTGCAAAAATTCACCAGCGCCTTCATTTTCACTATAGGCTCAGACTCTTTAGTTTAGTAAAAACATGATGCTGATCTTATACATGAGCTACCATACAGTTTATTATTGTAAGGTATGGTATCACCAGCTGGATTGGAAACCTAACAGTAAAGTACAAAATAATTAAGTATGTCAGATCCTGATCCTAGGTGAGACGTGACCTTTGACATAAGCTAAATGTCCCAATAGAAGAAAGAGCAGGGAAAGAAATTAAAATTGCATGAATTATATTGTATTAACATACTATAATTTACCAAGCTACAACATTCACAAGGTCCATCTGTATTCAACAATTAAGCTTTATTTTCCACTACTATTACAGCACAGCAATGTTAACTAGTGGCAAGGCAAACAGCATTCAAAAAGAGACAATTGTCTTGCCACGTCCCTGGCCTGTTGGGTACCTGTGCTAGTTTAAAAGGGAATGCCTACAAGGGGCATCCACTGTTTGAGTCCCGTTCGTGATGACCTTGCTGCATGTCTCTCCCCTTCTCTCCTTCCCTCTTTTCTGTCTGTCTTCACTGATTACTATCAATGAAGGCAAAAAGTCAAAAACTATTTTTTTTTTAAAGAGTGAATGCATACCCATCATGACCTGGTTCAGACTGGTATCACAAACAGCTAGCCAACCTGGTGGAGATTATTGTGTTGAAAGGCGAAGCTCTGAATAAAAGCCTGTCTAGATGGTGGCATGAAATATCTGGGAGACGGCAAACCACAGCTGTGGTTATGTGTGAGCAATAGAGTAACTCCAGTGGGTTCCAAGTGCTGGGGAGAGAGGAGAACATGTGTTGTTTTTACAAGCCTCTCAAAATATTCATCATGACGACTAAGGTCAGTCCTACTGGCCAGTTGTTGTTCCAAGCCAGATGGGGTTGGTCCTCCAATATAGTGTTTTTTTTTTTTTTTTTTCAACAACTTCTACTCCCATAATCCAAGAGACAATTTTTATATGCTATGGGCAAATTGCCTGGACCAATGGTTTCTGATTGGGGAAAATATATATATTTGTAGTAGCAGTGTTATGAAACTGGTGAAAACTGGTTAGTACTGTGGTGAGTTGGATCAACATGCCATCCAGAATAATGATCCTAACCTCATTGGAACATTGTTTAATCAATTGTGCTGCCTTTAATTAGAGGTATGCGAGTTGTAATTATGATTTAGTGTTTTATCTCCTCTGGTGGGACAAATAACGTTTTGGGAAAATGTAGCATGATTTCCTTTACATTAATTCTTTTAAAAATCCCTGAAATAATCTAGGTCTGCTTAGGGCTGCCCTAGCGCAGTGGTTAAAATATATGCCTTATATGCGGAAGGTTGTGGGTTCAAACTCTGCCTGGGATCGACTTCAGCAAGGGCATGTGGTCGCAATGGTTTCCCAAAGCCAATTCAAAAGGGTTTAGAACTGAGCCAAATGCCTGAGGAGACACGTCTGAAGCCAGTCCTGGACGGGGTATCTGGACATAAAATCTAATCCAATCTCATCATGCAGCTACAGAGTTTAGCTCTTGGGGAAGATAAGATGGGTGGCTGTTGCTGATTATAGATAAGCAGTATACACACAGGTTTAAATCTGTAACATGCACTTACAACACAGCTGTGGCAACTTAGCACACAGGCCATGTCATTCTTGTACTCCTCAACAATGTGACCAAAGAAACAAAACAAGATACAAAACTACAATATGACAAGCAAGAAACAAAGAACGAATACAAAAATAATGATGATGATAATATAAAATAATAATACATAATGACATGAACCTTTAAATTATACATTTATAATTTAGAGTGTGTATCAAACAAAAGTATCAGCCATGATCTAAAGTTAGCCTTTCTCTACTATTCTGGGTAATTATTGTACTGGCCTAGTTTTGAAAAGAGTGACTTCCTTTAGATGTTTGGACAGGCTAAGAGCCTTTACAGCAGAACAGCTTATTTAAAAAAATATATAAAAGAAAAAAGAATCATCCGTCTATCTTAACCTAGTTGCGACTACATTGCATATCCGCCCAGCATATCTGCCATGCTATAATATCTATTCTGTATTCATGATAGAAAGCAATTGTACTAATGATATGACTAACCCTTTAGTCACATTTTAGCAAAGCGTAGTCATCACCGTTTTGGTATGAATCGGAAATTTGTATTAAAGTGAAAATGCTTTGCAAAGGTGATATTTTACACACTCTTGAAAAGCACTATACGCAAAAAGCTAGTGGAGTTTGTATAAGCCGGTAATGCGTAGTGGCATTTTAAGCGTCATTCCCAGCACTGTCTGGAGTGCCTTTATTAACATTTGGATGGTCCTCCCGGGAACTAATGGAACGGAACAGAATCCTGATGGAAACCATGGCGACAGCTGGGACCTCGGCCATCTGGACTCATTATTCCAATCACAAATATTTGACCAGTACCACTATTACATGCAAACAAAGTCTACCCAAATGAATCAGACGAGTGGAGCGGGTACTCACTATAGATGTAGGTGTACCAGGTGCTACTGTTGCAGACAGGCGTTAAGTTTAAGAGGTAACTAATTGGCCCATTAATTTTCCTTTTTTCCCTCTGTAGCAGCATGTTAGTGTGCTGATCTCAACCTACTGTATGAATAGTAGAGAAGGCACTTTCACAGTGAGTACTACTCATTGCCCTCTTTAGAATGTTTAGTTATTTCTTGTTAGTTTAATTTCCTCCGCTTAGTAACATTGAGTGTTAGTCGTTAATCGGTAAGGGTTGCACAACAAGAATGACTTAAATGAAAAAAAAAAAACAACATAAATCGTCTGGTTCTAATTACACACTTCGCCCATATACTGTAGTGTACAGTACAGTATTCATAACACAAACAGCAATTTCTTAACACGTTTTTCACCCAATGCAAATTCCTAATGTAATCCTGGTCTCTACACACCCTCTGCCAACCTCAGGAGGAAGGTTGGATGTAGCATGTGGAAGGAACACGTTATTCCAACCAGTTCCTGTGTCCAGGGGAAAGCAGGTTCGAGCCCTGGATTACTGCATGTTTTTGTGAGGGTATCTTCCCTATGGGGAGTGTTGCATATGTCTCCAGAACACACCCGTACAATGCAGAAGTATGTGATGTGATATCTATGAGTAGTTTTATGTAGGTGTTGTACAGGTCTACCAGTACAGGACGTTCAGATGTTTCCAGTTAAACTCCTTACATTATTGTAGAGGCCCAAGATCCTCTCGTCTAACCATTTATGGTCCTCTTCAACATATAGTGCATGGTGATTAACTTAGAGCTTTGGGTTCGGCTAGCTTGACTATTCATCAACCCATTTGGACAGTTAATGTAAACGTCCCCAATCTAAGCGCCTACGCACTACGCAGACACACTCAACTTACTTTTGGGTCACATGTATTGTACACGTGCCTCGCACACACCTCATGCACTTCTCATGTACGAGCATGTGCACTTGTACGTGCAAGTGCACCCAACATACACAATGATTAAATGCATATATAATCGGCTTTTGTCTTACTGAGAATCTACACTGACACCCTAGTCTGTGTGTTCATGAGGGGATCTCCTGTTATTGATAAATAAATACACCCACTTGTGATAATTGTACAACCAGTGTCATCTTTCATATTATACAACAGGAGAACATGCAAACTTCACACAGAAAGGCCGTTTCGCCAACCCAACCTCAGGTATGGGCACTGATGACATGGAGCAGGAGACCCACAGCAGTGTCCCTAGCAGGAATCGAACCGAGGACTTTCTAGCTGTGAGGAAACAGCACTAGCCACTGTGCCACCGCACAAACAGCAATTTCAATGAATGCGACTTCATTGCATGAAATAAGCGCTCCCGGTGTGTACATACCTTTTCAGAGGATGCGAGCGGAATGGAGCGGGGGGGAAATGCTGATTCTCATGGGTTGCTGTCACGCTCGCTATCCACTCACCGCCCTTGACCTGCAATACACTAGCCTACTATGGGGTAGTACCCACTAAGTGGGTAGCTGGGTTCCATTGGACGTTCAGATGTGGAGAGCCACAGCCAACGCAGGACAGACCACTTTCATCACTTCTGTGAAGTTTTGATGTTGTCTATTTTAGAGCCCGACTGAGAGAAACGGTATATCATACCGGGGTCATATCGGGGGTCCCCCTTCTATCGGTGGTCCTAGTGAAATTGTCACTGATGGATTTTTTTTAAGTGCACAGTGCACACTACTAGCTGCTACAGTGTTTTTTATGCTTATGTGGCGAAGTGATACCAATGGTGCTGGAGTTGGACTGGTATTTGTTTGTCTGTGTCACTATTCACTCTACTCCATTTGTTCCTTTACAGCTTGACTGAAGAAGAAACATCTTGAATAAAGACATTGGTTTACGAAATCAGTTTGCCTGTACTATTGTCAATGTGACTGTACTACTGTACCACATCAGCTAAAGATCTTTGCAAAATTCACAAAGGAAAAAGGTCTATTTTCTTTGCAATCGATATGGGTTGCAAATCGGCTATCGGTGGTTGTACTTGTACAAGTCTCTTATTGGTTATTGTATCGTTCCCAAAATTTCATATCGGTCAGGCTCTAGTCTGTTTACATTAGGGGTGGGACGATTAACTTTCCTCACAATGCGATATCAATATTTAGGGTGCTAAATTGATTATTAATTATGTTAAGATTTGATTTGATATACCGTATCAATATATTGTGCTTTTTCGCCCACAAATTACTGCTACTTTTTTCATGCTAGAACATTTAAAAAAAAATTCTATACAATACGGACCTTGAAAAGTTCAACCAACTAGAACATTTTAAAGCAATTCTACACAATAAAGACCATGAAAAGTTCAATCATACACTTCAATGCAGCCAGATAACCGCCAGTCAGTCTTTCTGAACCAAACAACTTAACTTTTGCCCTGCTGTCCTTGTGGCCTCAAAATGTTATTTCCAGCGTTATATTTCTGCCAAACCAGCTCTAAGCGAGAAAAACTGATTCACGTCCAGGAAAACACAAACTATTCAGAGGTGCACAAAAGAAGTATTGTCAAGTCAGTGATCAGAACAGCTAAAATGGTGCTGGGCGGTGCGAATTATTTTTCATTGAACTTGATTAATTGACTTGACTGGAGGAAAAAAAAACACCCGGCGATATTTTAGACGCTCAATTTTGAACCTGGCGATTTGATATTGATATCGTGGCATTAAGAATTGTGATATTGATATATTGTTTATTGATTTATTGTTTATTGGTTTTTTTTTTTTTTTGCCCACCCCTAGAGCAGAAAAATCGACTTTGACAATAAAATCTCTCTACATGACCACAATGGAAATAACATGCCAAGTCCATGACAGGACTTGGAATGAAAGAGTTTTGAGAAGCAAACACCATCATCTACCACCATCCAACACCATTATCTACCACCATCCAGCACCATAATCTACCACCATCATCTACCACCATCCAACACCATCATCTACCACCATCCAACACCATCATCTACCACCATCCAACACCATCATCTACCACCACCCAGCACCATAATCTACCACCATCATCTACCACCATCCAGCACCATCATCTACCACCATCCAACACCATCATCTACCACCATCCAACACCATCATCTACCACCATCCAACACCATCAACTACCACCATCCAACACCATCCACCACCAGGCGGCACTCATTGTGTTTTAATTGCCATGTATTGTTTTGTATGCTTCTATTTTTATATTCTTGTGCTATTTTATTCGTTGGTCTTTTGTTGTAGTCTTTAACCCTCCACTGTAAAAGCACTTTGTGACGATGTCTAGACATGTGTTATATGAATAAATTAATTATCATTAATGTCAATGTGCGTCATGAGAGGCCCACTTCCCGTCACGATAATTTGGTTTTAACAGATTGAAAGTGCCAATGTCAATGTGTGTCATGTGAGGCCCACTTTGAGTGAGGTACCGTCCATAACACAAGCACGCCTGTACAAACGCGCAACTACTTGAATATGTGCAAAGTAATTAAGCAGATTATGGAGTTTCACAGACAAATATATTAATTTTCTTCTCATTTCTTTCAAAGGGTCATTTAAAATGTGTGCAACCGACAAGATGGAAGAAGATGGAAAGAGGAAGAGAGGGACGTGGAGACAGAGAGCCAGGGAGGGCCTCAGTGAGATGGGTGTCAGCTGGCATGGAGCAAATGGAGGAGACTCGTCGCCCAATGTTCTAATAGGAACGGGAGGAACTAAGTCTAAGTAAGACTATAGACTTTTCTCAAAGGATGGATCAATCCAGGGAATAGCTGGGTAAAATACATGTTTTGTTATAGTAGCTCGACTCACATAGCCTCGAACAGTTAGGAAAGGACCTGGCAGAGACAGGAGTGCCACACGTCGTCCTTCAGCCAGCGCTGCATGTTTGCTTCAGTGCCAGCTCACTACCCGTGAGCCATCAGCTCACACGCCGCGCCCATGAATCATCCCTCTGCCGCCACAGACCTCAGACCGAGCCACGGTCGTACCCCAACCCCATCAATCTGAGTTTGAGACAACTTGCCTCAGATAAACGGAGGTCGCCTCTAAAGGTGGGACACTTGCTGCCGCTTGGCCCTGTTGAGGTGAAAAGTGACAGCCCCGTGTTAGTAAAATATTCCCCCCGGCGGCTCAGAGGAACACGGCACAATGGTGTTTGTGAGGCCGGCGCTCGGTTTTGCTTCGCCTCCGCTGTGAGGCGGCTGCATGAGGATTGATCTGTTACCTCGGGTCAAGCCGGCTTTGATTTTGAACAGAAGAATGTTCACTTTGAGTAGTCAAGTGTACTGTTCCCTGGTGCAAGACTTGGCTCATCTTTTATCTGTTTATCTCTGTGTGCTTGTTACGGCGGCAGGTTGAGGGAGGCTTGAGGCAGAGATTTTGCCAACGGGACGGGACAATTGCTGCAGTGAGCTGGAAACTAGAGGGTGGCGGGAATCACATGTTTGGCACTCGCCACCGCTGCCCTTGAGCAATGCACTGAACCCAAATAACTGCTCCTTGGCTCTGAATTGTGATAGATTGTGTATTTTCCCACACCTAAATTGCCTTTGTCTAGCTTAACAAAATAAAGTAATACAGTAATCTTGCCATGTCTTTTCCTTTTCAAAGACACAAAACGTACAACCACAATAACACCCACTCTCCATAGCCTCGACTCAAAGTAGTGGATGCTTTCCAAGGTGCTTAAGTGCCATTATAATACCTTGACAAGTTTGCGCTGATGCCACCAAACATGGCCCTCCTCTCACTCACTCACACAGACTGATCATTAGACACACACACACAGAGCCCTCCAAGTTCCGCTGTCAACACATTTTCTACAGCCAAACGATGGCATACTGTAATAGGCAGGAACCTCCGAAATCTATGACCCTGCAGTGGAGGAGGAAAGCTGAAGTTGTGCTGATGTGGCAGAGAGACCCTGAACTAGGTGACGGTGTTGCTTTAGTTGAGATGGAGTAGCGTTAAACTCTCCCCACCTTCCCGTGGCATTCCTCTCAGTCTGCTCTCTGCCCTGCTGCTAAGCTGTCCTCAGTTCCCACAGGAGCCTATTAGGAAGAGTACTCCCCATTGGAGAGCAGTCCTATCACTCATACAGACACGTGCATGCACACACACACGCGCTCACGCATAATCAATATACAATGCATTATGTCTCCATTCGTGCAGAAAACAAATTCCCCCTCTGATGTCTCTCCTTCAAACTCGTTTTCTCCTCTGTACCCAAGCGTCGCAATTCCACTGAGAGAGCAGCACGGAGACCCACTTTATCTGCCTTCAACGGCAATTAGGGGGCTTCCACGCTTGTGGAGAGAGGGAGAGGGTGAGCGCGAGTTCTAGGACAACCTCCTTTCACCTTCGGGAGGTTGCCGAACGCATAAACATATACTCACGTTCAGTGATGATACTGTACGTACGTGCCTCCTGCACGTGTCTGTGTGTGTGTGCACGTGGAAATGCATGCGGCCATGCGCAACCTCCACAAGTTTCACCTGCACACACGTAACTATGCATGCGGTCAAACACATGTTGTGAGTTCACATGCACAAGTTAACATACACAGGTATGAAAACATGCGTAATTCGCACACGCACATCATGCGCGCACACAAAGTCAAGCTCTTCTTCGCCTTTCCAACAACAGAACACGGGTACGTGTTGCACGTGCATGCGCACATGATGACACGCACACTGCTCTCCCGCACGATTCGCTGCGCCGCATCATGCCAAACGTCACCCCACCCCAACTCAGAACCCCATAGGGACAGGGGCTGTGATGCTTTGTAGTGCTCATTAGGAGAGCGTTATAGGGCCAGCATGCTGCTCTAATCTTATCACAGCGCTCCATCTCTCCTCTTCGTCATGCCCCCCTTCCCTCCCAAGACTAGGGGGAAGAAACGAGAGAGAGAGAGAGAGAGAGAGAGAGAGAGAGAGAGAGAGAGCTGAAGGAGGTCCTTGAGATGAGAGGTCATCTCTTGGGGGTAAAGCTTGGAGCTGAACAGGGATAGGGTGGAATCACGGGCTGTCTGTCAATAATGATCCGGATAATAGCCCCCCCCCCCCCCCCCCCCCTCCCCCCAACACACACACACACACGCACGCACGCACCCTGAGCTCACATCCAGAGCATAATTTCATAATGGGGTGGTGGACTTGGTCAGATTATGAGTGTTCCCAGCATGGAGCCCAGTGGAACACCATGACTGCAAATTAAACCTACCCGAATCAAAGCATCACCACCAGCTATAGGGCCTATCCTATAGGGCGCCCACCTGCCTGTGTTGTTAGCGTGTGCTTGTGCTAGTGCATGCTCTTCCAATCACTAGCCCCGGTATATCTGCCCCGCTCGTACCCTTTGCTTTGATAAAGGAGAAGGAAGTATTGATCCGACAACGAATCCCTTATAGCTCAATTTCCCTTCTTGCAAGCTCTTTTAACATCAAAGGATACTAGCATGTCCATGTGCACGCACAGAGATGATTGTGGGTGTTCGGAAGCAGGAGAGAGACGGGAGTGTGCACCTACACGGTAGGTGCATCAATGTAGATACTGTAGGTGCTACAGTATCTATACATCAATGGTGTTGCGGTGGAACAGGTCTGCAACAACATCCACTCTATTGCCTCCGGCACCTATAGAAGTTCAGAGCCAGCCTCCTCAGTGCATTATACAGCAGCACCATCGAGAGTGTTCCCAAACCAAGTTTTCCGGTTTGGGAATTCTAACCGCTGTAGAACGCAAAGCATTACAGAGAGAGAGCGGTGCAAACAGTGCAGAGCATCGTGGAAGGGGAGCTCCCACCCTCCAGGAAATACACAAGAGACGATGAGTGGCTGAAAGCAGTAGTAGCATCAGGGATATTCACCACAGCATGTTCAATCCAGCGTCGGAGCAGTAGCACCAGACTCTTGTAGCCCCTTCGCTAAACTTCACCCCAAAAATCTATTGTCCAGAGCCAATCCAAATAGTTTATCAACCGTTGCTATGTAAAACAAGTTTTGTCACCTCATTTCGCATGGCTGTGTTGTTTGCCTTTTTCCCCACTACGTTGCATTTACTTTGATGCTGCAGCTGTTTCCCTGAAGACAGACACTTGCTTGGTCCTGCAGATCATCCAGAACTTTGTTGTTGTCAACAAATAATGAAAACAAAACATTCGTCGGGCTCAGGGAAGGCGGTGCCTATGTGAGAGGGGTTGTGTGGGGTGAGGCAGCATTTTAGCCAATCACAGCACAGCAATTTAAATTATGTCATGCACATCCACTGCAGGCCTGGTTGACTAGATTTGGGAGACATGTTGATGCTCTTGCTAGTACTGAAATGATCAATTATTCATAGGGAGAAATGCCATCATTTAGGCATCTCACTGGGTGAGAAGGACAGCTTGCCCTGTCTCCTTGCTGCTAACGTGCCTGTTGGACAAGGATGGGTTGGGAAGGGACTTAGCAAAGAGATAATTAGACTGCTGAACAAGAGCCATGGTGACACTGCAGACTCCCCGGATTTAACTCCTTAACAGATTTACCATGTGTTTTGGCTTGACTGATTATTCTGTTGTCTGCTTATCATGCGAAAAACTGTGTTGTACTTTTCAAATCTATAAGCATAGATTAACTTGCTGGCCACCATCTCATAAAGTGTTTTAGGTGTTGATGTGACTACAAAACCTAGAAAACACCTCACACACTTTACAACTATAATTGATAAATGGTATAGAGCCCTAGAAACAGTGAAACGTGAAAATACAGGCTGTTTTGTCAAATGTATTAAAGTAGACACCTTAAGCTGTCTTTGGATATCATTCTTTTGCACAAATTCACAACATAGGACTTTCTATAAATTATTTCGTTACTATTGAACCTAATGGGAGTGAGCCTCGCTTTTCTGCTAATCTGTCAAAGCGTTAATAAGGAACCCTTTTTCTATCTATGCATGTACAACCATGAGCGATTTATGTATTATGCACCCAATACAATAATGACAATAATTGTACAATAATAAATAGATTTAATAATATTAAATTAATAATTAATATAAGTATTTTTTAAGTCTTATATTCAGCAAAACAGGGTATGATACGTTATAGGCTACCATAAACCATGTTGAAGACAACAGACAGAAGCAGAGAGGTGATGGAATTGCTTACAGAGAGACGAGGGGGACACAATAATATAAAGGGATAAAAACAGCCAAAGGGCCAGTGAGAAGGGCGAGAGCACGCAGTATAGAAGGACAGAATGAGAGGCGACAGGGAAACGGAGAGCGACAGAGGGAGAAGGAGCACATGAGAGAGAGCAGCACGCACGCGTGTCTGTCCATGTGTGTATACTGTATATGAGAGAGAGAGAAGGAGAATCAGTTGCCAATTTCCTGTCAGCAACAGGCAGCAGTGTTGATGATGCCATTTGACAAGCCAGTTCTGCTCGGCTGCTGTCTGTTCGTTCTGGGCAGCAGATAAACACTTATAGTGAATGTCAGTGAGTTGAGAACATCCCACATACAGATTACGCGTCTATCTATCTATCTATCTATCTGCCTATCTATCTATCTATCTATCTATCTATCTATCTATCTGCCTGCCTATCTGCCTATCTATCTATCTATCTTCATCTACAAGTATCTATAGTCATGTGACACATCATCATAATCATGGGGCGATTTTAGACTATAGACCTGTAACTGTATAGACCTGTTATCTCAAAAACTAAACTAAGCATCAAATAATAAATATTGGGTCCTGGTATGAAAATGAAAAAGAAAAAAAAAAAAAAAAATGCTATAGGCCTAAAATCTATGCAACAGAATATTCTGTACTTGTTTTTCTAGAGAGGGACGACATGTCAATGAATTTACAAATGACAAAACCCTTTTTTTTTTTTTCTATATACAGTAGGCATGTCACGGTGTCAGAGCCTTGTCACCGTTTCACCGAAAGCCTTTAAAACCGGTAAAACCGGTTTTATAGTTTGCCCCCCCCCCCCATTCGTAGTTTTGATCCACGCGTTGCAGATGCAATCGGCTATAAATGCATCCTACACGGAGCCTAAGAGAATAGACAAAGTTACGCCAACTCCATTTACTTCATGGGGCCTGTCCAATGGCGGCTCTTCTACATATAAATGCATTGGCAGCAACCTATTTTGAACTATCTCAAGCCCCTTTATTTTAGATCGTTTACTTACTGTACAATACTTTAGGCATATGTGCAACAAGTCAACTGTTTTAAACAGCTCTTATTTGCGCCGCCCTCGTTGAAAGCGATGCATTTGCAACTCCAGCGTTTTTCTATTCAGGCTTTATGAACAGCAGCTCGAGCGCTCAGTTTGTGGCCCCTCAATGTCGTAAAATCTGACACTACAGGCTCTGATACGAAGCCAGCAGACCGTGCGCACACACAAAGACAAAGGAGTCTTCAACCCCTGCCCCTGCCCTGTCACTCAGTTTATAAGACTGGGTATGGCAATGGTCACCCATCCCCCTCTAAAACTCTTTGCTCGTCCTTGCAGCTCCGCTCACGGCTGTCCCTTTTCAACTTTCCAAGCTAAAACAAGTACAACAACACGCTGCGATGCTACTCACGTTGTTGTGCCTGTTGTCCATAAACAGCTTACAGATGTAGAGCAGGGGTTTTCAACAGGTGGTCCGGGGACCACCAGTGGTCCCTGAGAGGGTTCCAGGTGGTCCCCAGCTAAGTTGGTTAACCAGATGTAACTCTTGAGAACGTAAAAATGAAACCAAATGGACCCTTGCGGGTCCATTTGGACAGCCGTGTGCGGACAGCCGTGTGCGGAGCTGCAAGGACGAGCAGCAGTCCCGGCGGCTAGCAGTCCCGGATATACGTTTCCCAATTGGGGGGGGAGGGGCAGCCGTCATGTTTCCATCATGTTTAGTGGGGCAGTCAGGCCACTTAGGGGACATTGCCCCCCCTCCATACACATGACTAGATCCGACCCTGGTGGAGTACTACTCGGCAGCTGTCCGAAGTGCGCACATCAGGCATAGGTTTGCAGCGATGGAGACAATTTTGTAGGCAACTCTGGCGCATATATTTTGTAGTATAAACATCGACAACAATATTACCATACTTACAATTACAATACTTAACATACCAAGAACGTACAATATTGAATGAATGGATGCAAAAATAATAATAATTAAAAAAAAATGTTTTTTTTTTTTTTTTTTTTTTTTTTTTTTTTTTCGGTATATTCGGTGGGCAAGCAAAGTACCGGTTTTGGCGCCCCCTACCGGTAATACCGGTAAAACCGGATATCGTGACATGCCTAATATACAGTATAAAACTTTTTTCCCATTTTTTGGGCCATCAGGTCCAGCAAGTGCCCCCCGGCACCCACCTAAAATCACTAATGAGCATAATACACCACATAATGTGTATATGTACTGTATGTACAATATCATATACTGTATGCCTGGGATGCGGTCCACAATCGTGTGTGTGTGTGTGTGTGTGTGTGTGTGTGTGTGTGTGTGTGTGTGTGTGTGTACGTGAATGCGGTGTGACAGACAGAATGGAGATGGCACACACAACTTTCCCCCGTTGGGGTTGACGGTAACGATAGATGACCTGCGCAGCCGAGGTGTCTTTTTTCCCTCTTTTTTTAAGGCCCCCGAAGCCTGCCGGTTTATAAATGCCCCCTGACGGGCAGCATATGCAGTCCCCAGTGCGCTGTGTGAATGGTGTGACCCCCGGGCCTCACAGGCATTCTGTGAACTACACATGCTACTGATCAGGCAGTGAAAGGCCAGGGAGCAAGGAGAAACACAGAGAGAGAGAGATGGAGAGAGACAGAAGGTACATTTCATTAAGCCCTATTTTTACGCAAAAACAGCTCTTGCAAAAAGAATGTTGAATAGAAACACCTCAAAATGCAAACAGAGTCTAATGCACAAATGGGGTATGGAAACGGCTTGCGAAGGGATTTCTAATTGGAAAGCACTGGACACGCATTATATCATATTTGAAAGGAATAACATCTGTCAACAGGCTCCTGCTCTCCGGTGAGAGCGTTGTAATGGAAGTTATATCACCACAAGACAGATCGGAACAGAGGGGGCCGTGCACACACAGGCATCCAATGGGGCTTCAAGCCCTTTTATCCAGTGTGTAAAACAACTGCTCCAGACCATGAATGCAGCATTTCAATATGGTGAAAGTAATGGTCCAATCGTACGATAGATATTATACACTAATTCTTTCTTTTGTTCATAAAATTCAAGTCTTTTCTCTTGCCTGTACCGCACGTGTTGCAGATAAGAATAGAATATAGTGTAGGCTACCTTAAATATAGTCAGGTACTAGTCTTTACAGGCACTACAATTTAATACATTGTTTAGAAAAACAAATGCCAGAACGGCCTCTGCACAGCATACATGACTATAAGTCCAATTGACAACCAGGCAGTCCGGGTATAATATTTTGTATAGCCTAAAAGAACTTCAAACTAAAAATATATGTTAAATAACCATGCGTCTCATGTTACTGGCAAAATTGTGCCAACTAATTGTTTATTTCATGAACCTATTTTATATTTCTCTAGACTCGCATGAGTCATATTTCATCAATGGATGGAAACAGCAGATAATTCGCTTTTCCTTTTTCGACTAAATTAACATACTCTATTTTCGCAAAAGTTTAACACACCTAGAGAGAGAAACAGAAATAGACAGAGAGACAAGGAGAAATAGAAAGAGACAGAAGAAATAAGAGAGACAGTGCGAGACAAAGGAATATAGAGTTATAAAAAGAAATGGATTAACATGAACTAGAACCAGAATGGTGCTGTCAGGAATATCAGCATATGTGACCCTCTTGAGAAAGACTAGACATGCGACAACTACCAGTATTTTGATTTTTGACTCTTGCCCAAAGTGACAAAAAACAATCCAAAAATACACTATGCAATGCATACATTATGTCAAATCACGTTTGTGCAGCATGACTTACATGCTGCAAATTTAACACAGGAGTGTGAGGTGGGGTGAACGACAACTTACAAGAAAAAAACACCATCGCATTGCAAAATATGCAGTGTAAAGTTTGTGCATCACGCGCGCCTCTGTATCTGCGATGTTACACCACACAAGGACACGTGGTGTGCTTGATGTGCCATTTTTTCCATCCAGTGATACCTTCACAGTATAAATCAAGACAGTGTGTTACCCATGACAAAATTGGTGTGTAAATCAGTCAGTCAACTCACGGATGGATTATGATAGCAGCAATACTTCCAATATGACGACATCTTTAAAACAGACTCCCATTGTGTCCAATACTTTGATTACTACACAAGCAGTAAAGAGGTGAGTAGGAGCGTTTATAGTACAGATGAAGGACTGGATTTCAGCATGATTTAAGTAATCCACGCTGTCCCCCTTGCCAACATTTTAGCAACAACAAATTAATCAACTGTATAAACAGACATCATTGGCAATTGACAAGAAATCTTTTTTTTTTTCTACATTAGGACTTTGAAGCTCAAAGGCAATCAACATGCCACTCACATCTCTAAGAAAAAGTGCCATAAAGGTCAGAGAGTACAAAAGAAGAAAGCCAACCCACCACAAATGTATCTTTACTCAATTGTGGTGCGGCTCAGCTCAACAGGCATTTTGCTTTGTTTATGGGCACTGGCCCTGGGTGTAGATCAAAATAACCTTTCAGATGATTAGATTTAGGCTTTAACCAGGTCGGGCCGCAAACCACCAAGATGTACAACCACGAGTAACGTTGGGTAAATCATTCTCTCGCAGAACTGAGCCAGGAGACAGTAAAACATATTTCCCTCAAGAAAGGCGGTGTTGTTTTTATCAATTTCATTCATTTCCTACCCAATTTTAAATAGGCAAATACCCCAAGTGTATACTACAGTCTGTGTCACTGCCAACCACCAAAATAGGTCTGGGAAAGGGGTAGACGAACATATCATGAAGTCAACACAAGTGTGTTTTCCCGTTAAACAGTGAGGAGTTTAACAGGAAGGAGACCGGGAAGTACTGCTGACACTGATAGTAAACTGTGGTGGTGGATAAAGTCGTGCCATCAGGAAGCCCACTTGAATCAATCAAAAATATGGATTTTTGCGTGGCCATTAATCACAATGAAAGTAAAAGACCAGAAGGGATCAAGTGAAGTATAAGAAGACGAGGAAAGCAGTAGTCTCCCTTTTGTCTGATACCTGTTCAAACAGTGGGAATGGCCAAATAATTTCCTGACGGTGACCGTTGGTTGTGACAGCTATAAAATGGTCATGGCCATTGGGCCCAACGGTTGCAACCGATTTATGTTATTTTAGGTTAGGTGTAAGCACTGTTAGGTTTTCACTGTGGTTATGTTTAGGATTAGGAGTAGGGTTATGTAGCGACCATGAAGAACGGTCACAGCTGTTGGCCCAACGGTCGCGGCTGTTGTCCCAATGGTCGTGGCTGGTGGGCCGGTCATAACTGATTTATAGCATCGGTGTCAGGAAATAATGTTGCTGTGTCTCCATCAAACCCGGTACACTCAAGTCACTGTCCTCACTGCCATCCTTAAATCTCCATGTCGGAGCTGACCTGGTCTGACATTACACATGCTGAATTGATCTGACCCCCCCATGGCAAAGCACCAGTGCTTGCCCAGCAGTCTGTTGTCGCCCATTTGGATGCCTCCGATGCTAGAAATGACCTCAATTCAAATATATGCTATGTTGTATGACTATGAGTAGATCTACAAGATTTGGGTAATATTTTTAAATACAATGACATGTGCATCACGTTATACTGTTGAAAAGTGCTCCCACTCTACATGTGCACAATGTTGCAATCTAGGCCAATCTTCATCATGGCCGAGTTAAACGTAAACAGAGATACAAGAGAGAGGAATGAGACGCTTTCCTGCTGACTTTTCTCTTTGTATATCTATTGCTTGAGGCCTTGCAGATAGGCCTCATGCTAGCACCCTAATTGTCATGCAAAAGGCAGTCTATGTTGGTTAGCAGCTCGCGGCTCTTTCTTTGCACTGAACATTAGCAGCACATCTTGTTACTGTTGTGTGCCGTTATCAAATTAAGCAGCTGGACATGAAGACAGTGTCCACTATGTTTTAGCCACTCATTTAATTAGCTTCACCAAGGCACCTGTTGGCTGCTAATGCGACTCCAATACGTGTATAAATCTATGCCCTATGCAAATATTTAAGAAATAATTCATTGCATCATTGCATTTTAATAGAAAGAGAGAGAGAGAGAGAGAGAGAGAGAGAGAAAGAGAGAGAAAGAGAGAGTGCATGCGTGCGCCTGTGCATGCGTATTCACAAAAAAGGAGGAACCAATGTATAATTTTAATAAAATTATACAATAAAAAACAAAACATACAGGGCTTCTAACCCTCACCTCCATATTCTGTGATTAAGGCCTATCCTGTGGCAAAACAACAGTAACACAAGGCAATAAAACACATTTTATCGACACACTTGCATCGTCTCAGCAGAGGTGGATTGCAAAAAATATGCAGTGTAAAGTTGTATTTCTGCTCTGAATATTTCTGAATATTATGAACAACTTAAAAATTCCTACAAAACTGTGGAAGTCTAACAAGATGTCTTGTTAGTACAATTCCCCTACCAAACCTACAGTACTCTTTGAGATAGACATGGGACAGCTAAATTAAGGTGCTTGCAACCATCATTGTGCAAAATGTAAAATTGCTTACATGCTTAGACTGTGCAAGTTGAATTGATAACTATTTTAAGTTCAAGGTATATTTAGAATCAGCCTCAAGTTTAAATGGGTTAACAGATACAGTACTGTGTCCTTCACCCAATAAGTCAACGTCAGAGAGTAAATTCATCATAAGAATAGATGAAACAATACAATGCTCCAGGAGTGTAAGCTAAGCACATTACTTACAAGCTAAAGCCATATATCAAAAAGTCTTTATATGCCCATTCACTGCCTGTAACCTACAGTATATTCTGCAACAAACCCTGTTCCAAAGCTAGAGCTTGCCTTTTATTTAAACAGCTCCGAGGCATCCAGATGCCTGTAAATAGATAAAAATCACATGCTGTCACTCGAAGTTCACTGTGTTACCAATTTCTATTAGAGACAAGGAAGGAAAGAAAAGAACAATATTATTTTAACTTCATTCTTGCCTTTGTAATTTTCTTGTTTTGTTGTTGAAAGTTACATAACATTGCAGATTCTATGTGCACCTGCAATCACAATCTTTTTAAGCCATTTCAAAACTTTCTTAGGTTAGGATATGAAAGGGTATGAAAGAGACAGGGAGGGGTATAGTGATGACATGTGACACACATCATGAATTTTGAGATATTCTGGTACAATCACTGTTTGGTCTACTAAAGTGCCTGGCAAGAACCGTTATAAACCTAGCTCATTGTGAAACACAATTAGAAACATTGCAACATGCCCTGGTGTTCAGGCACCATTTCATATTAAAGTTTTTTACACAGGCGTCTAGGCTTAGAAATTTGAACATATTTAACAAAGGAAAAGTGTCATTGGAACTCCATGGAAGCGCTAACATTCAGATCCCAGCCAGGCTTTCAAACACCCATGTACAGTATCTAAGCAAAGATAACTATTGTATCTTGCAGGGTGGGGTTTCATAGTGACAGTAGTGATAGTTACTTACAGAATGTTTTAATGTATTAGCCTGTCTCTCCTCCGTAGATAAAACTGTTCATCAGTAGGTAGGTATGGCATAAGAATATAGTGGCTGAATTTTGGAATTGTGAACTTTACGATAAATGTAACTTGGCACACAGTTAGAGCATGCCATAAGGAATATTTTCAGCTATTGGGCCATTTGGAAAATTCCTGCCAAATGGCCGTTATCGGGTTACACATTATGTGGACTTTAAAACTTACTCTTGTGCACCTCCTATGCAGGCACTTTAATTTCAGGTGTGATAGCTCAGCTCATTTTCAGCACACCTGAATCCTCCTTTGACTGTACAAACAACCCATGTGAAACACAGGCAGTTTGTTCTCGTGAAACATACAGAGAGCTCCTATAACTTTTTTCTTCTGTTGTGCCTTGGAAAGCTTTACTCATAAGTTACCATGTTGAATGTTTAATTGTATGTGTTGCATGTCTGTATTTTCTGTGATTAATGTGCATTCATGTGTAGTTGAGTTTAAAATACACTGGATGATCTTGAGGCTGAATGTAGCTTTTGACACACAGTATTATTGTAGACTTTTTGTAGCCTTTTGTCAATGCACAGATATTATTGTATGTTGTGACTGCTTACTTTTGTGCTGAAGTATATTTTGTGATCAAGACATGTGATCAATGTTGTTTTATTTTCTGTTATACAAAAAATGAGAAGAGGAGGGTGGAATTCCACTCTGGTGTTCAACTCCATAGATGATGTTCGCTATTGTCAAGGGATGTAGAAGGAACACATCTATCTGAGACAGAATGCAGGTTCTAGATAATCTATGATCTTAATTCTAGTACCTATTCCCACATTTCAAGGATGAGGAATACAGTGGTACTGTTTTTAGGTGACCATGGCAGCCTGCTGTTATTATACAATAACTCCAGTTCTAGACCACCTAGGATTTTGATTCTGGTGACTAAATGGCGGTCATTTTTCAAATGGCCGCCATGGTCACACAAATCTGTGATCGCCCTATAGTTAAAAAATGTTGCTTATGGCATGGTAACTGGGTGCCGAATTTCATACATTTATCATAAAGGGTACGTTTTTTGCCTGCAGCGCCTCTGCTAAGCAAGAAAGCCTGGTTATGCTTTTCATTGATAAGTATCAGCTGCTCTTATGAGGGAGTGGGTCGTTTATAGATTATAGATACCGGTAGATTATAGAACCTACCAAGACCAAGATATTGGACAATGGCTGCTGTAACAGCATGCAGCCATTATATACTGAAATTAGATCAAAAAAGAAAGCAAACAGTGATATATAGTCACCAATGAAAGATCTCCATTTGACAGAAATCATGTATCTCACCACTACTAAGGAGATTTTCTGGATAACTCTGGTTGTTCATACTGTCTGTCACTTTGAATGACTGAGTTAAGGCTAGTAAATAAGGTCTATTCTACTGTCTATGGAGAGCGTAATTTAGAGATTCAAACAATTCCTCTAACTGTAGGGAGTGGAAATAAGATGACACGGTACTTCGAAGCAAGCTTGTGATGCAGTCAATTTGCGTGGATTTCCACATTAACAATAGCTGTACGGTATTTTGTAAGAGCCGTGTCCATGTACTGTAACTGCCCCTGGACTAATACGTATCTCCTCACAGAGTATATTAATTAGATTAGGACAATGTCCGCAGGGGGAGGCAGCATACATTAATCATTATACTACAGACATTTTCTATTCCCTTTAAAGACAGATTGGGTATCAGAGAGCCTGCACTGGCTATAAGTGTCAGACTGTCAGCTACAGTACTGAGAAAGTCTGGGTTGAATGTACAACAGGAATACTGTAATACTGTGGATCACTGGTCCTAAACATCTGGTCAATGGACAACCAGTGACCTGAATGGAAGTGTATGGGACTGTAAATCAATTTGGGGACATTTGTACAGTGTCACAGTTAAATCAACACTGGGGGTTTTATAGCTATACAGAGCTAATTTAATCAAAGTGGGTTAAATATTCATATGCATATCAAACTAGTAGTGGTTAAATCCTAAACTTGTCCTTGTACGGTTATGCACAAATGATGGTGTGCACATCCATCTCAAGGGTATTCTGCTTTCTAGTCACTGATTAACTATTGTATTGATTTGTATTGATTGTATTGATTTCTGCAGATCAACATAACCCAGAGCTCTCGCAGGTGTTTTCAGGTCAACACTCTTGACGCCGCCTTGTTGGTCATACCATGGTAGTGCCGCCTAAAGACAGGGACTCTACTGTATGTTAGACACATCTGGGGATTGTCCATAGAAAGGAAGGAAAGAAGTAAACAAGACTGCTCCAGCAACAGTGCGGATCTGTGTGCTCTCGTTCCAGTCGGTGGTATGTTTGCCGCGATGCAGTCAAAAATCACAATAAGGATGTAAATGGAAGGTGTGTTTCACAGGCTCGCATTTTGCAGCATGAATGTTAACAATAATCAATCCTGCCTCTAGTGCACACACACACACACAAGTGACTTTTACATCTGGAAAAGAAAATAGTGAGTACTAGTGGCTCAGACACAGCCAGAGATCAGTAGAATAACTAACAGACAGTCAGTCAGGTGACACACAGACATGAAGACAGTGTTTTGTTCCTACCTGGCATGGCATGCACCAGGTCTCCACACAGCGCCATGAAGCGGGGCCTGGGGTGCAGCTGATTGACAGCCGCCACAGCCTGCTTGGTGAGGTGGACCTCCTGGTCCCACTCGTCCCCTCCACCGTCACAGTCACCCTCACTCCAGGCCTTCATCAGGCCCAGCTGGGGGTCTGCGGCCACGATGAAGCAGAACGGACCCTTCCACTCCCGCTCCGCATCTGGAAAGCAGGAGGAACACATTTGTTAAGTGTGAGATTGAAATTCATGTTGGATTTTCCAAGCACTTTAAAAAGCACCTTAACAACAAAATAGTGAGAGAAATCAATTAAAGGAACGAGGTGCCCCTCACTTCAAACAAATGTGTTTTTTCCCAATCATATTGTTTTATAATATTCATATTGTGCTACTAATATTGTTTTATTGTTTTATTAGTAGCAATATTATTAGTAGTACCTTTAGTACGATAGTATTGTAGTAATGGTAATATAATTCTGAGGCAACACTCACCGGGTGAAATATAAACTCCCTGGGGCAATGTGAAGCACTATTATGATCAAAGGATTCCCTTTGATATAAAACATCTTTAGCCGAAATCCTCAACTCAACAATTTCTACCTTGGCATGGACTCGAGCCAAGACGAAACAAAGACAAAGGTGCAATGGATTCCTTCCCTCAGCTTTTTTGCCCCGACTAAACGGGTCAAAGAAAGAATGTTTCTCATTCAAGACCATGTTCACAATTGACTTTAACTTTCTTAACAGCAACCGTCTGAGATCACCCCACATGACCCCAATCAAACCTAACTACGCATGATTAAAAATAAATAGAAATCTATCCGTTTTTAGTATCCCTGGTATAGACCATCTGGTGAACAACATGACTTCTTGGTAACATATTCTGCACACCCAGAGGTAAGTATTGAACACCTGAATGCTTATTTCCCCCACTAATCACCCTAATCATTGCGAGTATTTGAGCTACTGAAGTTTAGATGCATTACATGCTATTTCTGCATTTTGTTTTAACTTTTACAAAAAAAGTACAAAAAAATGAATATGTTGGTCATTTCTTCGTATATTTCAGTTATTTGTCATACACTATCACTGTACCACTGTGCTTTGTTTGATTACCCAGCAAACAGAAATGTATTCTTTATTCTTCAATTACATTCTAATGCTCAACGCCAAAAGCACAATTGAATCGCCAATCGCATTTATTTGTGTGATGAATAATCATCAACTTAAATGTGTAATCGTGGTAGCCTACATGCCCTACATGCCCTGCTAACACAAGTTTAACATAATCTAGCAGCAAGCAGCAATAAAACGGGATCAAGCAAGCAGCAATAAGGAGTAAGAACAATACGCACAAATAAGCCATAGAAACATGGGAGCCTGAACTTCAGAAATACATCAGGTAATTATGGGAGCAGGGCAGGGTTTTTGATTCCTGCCCTGACTGACTCACAATCTGGTGTGACTGAGTGAATGATTGGTGAGCTGTGAGTGAGTGGTGAACTGAGCTATGAACTGTCATTAGTGACAACATGGCCAAATAGTGACAGTCAAACAGCCTTGCCCAGCCATGAGGCCCATAGGGCAGGTGCCTATCTCCTGTTTCTGTAGCATGAGGCAGCTTGATGTACAAGTACACACCCTCTGGACATGACGCTAGTATGACACAGGGTCTTCCAACCCTTGATGCTGAGTGCCAAGCAGGGAGGCATTGGATCCCGTTTTTAGAGCCTTTGGTATGACCCGGCCGGGAATCGAACCCCGGCCTCCCAGTCTCAGGGCGGACACTCTAACCACAAGGCCACTGAGTTGCTGAATGAGTAAATGATTGGTGAGCTGTGAGTGAGTGGTGAACTGAGCTGTGAACTGTCATTAGTGACAACATGGCCGAATAGTGACAAAACACAACATGGCCGAATGGTGACAACCACCATTACATTGAGTTTTACCCTGGGTTACACATAGAACCATGAACTTAGATGTAGAAGACCACATGAGATTGTGCATGATTGACTCATATTACTAGGTGTCCGTGCCGGATTTGAACCCAGGAACTCTCATTTCCAAGTCATGCGCTCTACCAATGAGGCTACCCAACAGACACAAGACGTACTGGAAACAACACACACATTCAATGGACTGCTTGGTAAATGGTAAATGGTGCATTTATATAGCGCCTTTATCCAAGGCGCTTTACATAGATTGTGCATCACATTCACCCATTCACACACACATTCATACACTGATGGCAGTGGGACAGGGACACATCGACACTAACTCTGCAGGAGCCCGGGATCGAACCGGCAACCTTGTGGTTACCATCCGGTTACTCTACCTCTGAGCCACTACCGCTCCTTAAATATGCACAAATAAGCCATAGAAACATGGAAGAAATACATCATGTGATTGTGGAAACACAGCAGGGTTTTTGGAGACTCAGACTTTGTATTGTCAGCAGTGGGACTTGAACCCTCAATCTTGTGTTCCGAAGTCAGGCACCCTACCGACTGAGCTATCCAGGCACAATGATTTGCTTAGTTGTTGTCATCAATGAAACAACCCAACAACACGCCACCAAGCAGTAAGCAATATGAACAATATGCACAATTCAGCAGTCCGAGGGTGGAGCTTAGTGGTCAAAGTGACAAATGGAAACAAGTTCCACATGCTTATTCCTCTCACACAATCTGGCACAATGTACTTGCTCCAGTGTTGCCAGAGAGAAACAAGCAGAAGAAGACTCTTCACAAACGAGCAACTTTCATTGGCTTATAAAAACGTCATTTTTTGATGAAAACAAATTTGCTTCTGAAGTTTTGTCCGGATGGGGCCAAAGTTCTCATGTAGCAGGTGTCATGCAAATTGATCAAAAATCCAGGCATAAAATCAGGCATGAGCATTTTTCAAACTGCTTAAAATGGCAGACACTCTGGGGGTGGAGCTTACCAGTCGAAATTACAGATGTGTTCCACATGAATCAAGGAACGTGTAGAAACAAGTCCCATGATTTTAAGCCAAACGAAGCCTGAGTTATGCTTGTTCAAATGTTTCAGTTTCAAAGAATTGCTATAGCGCCCCCATTTGAGCGATTGGAGCAAGACTGGTTTTAGTGTTATTTGGCATCCCCCTCTACCAAACTGTAAAATCTCATAAACAGATTACTTTGCATGTGTAGATTAGGGATAATAGAAGAATTTTCACAAACAAGCAATTTTCATTGGCTCGTAAAAACATCATTTTTTTCACTGAAAACAAAATTCACACTCATTTCATGTTTGTATGGCTTCAAAGTTCATATGTAGGTCATTGTTATGCATTTTGATCAAAGATTGTAGGAGAAGAGACATTTTAACTGTTTTACATATGATTAAAGATTGCGGCTCATCTAAAGGTCAGAGGTCAAAAGTCAGAATACAAAAGTTGTTTGACATAAGCAGACGCATAAGTGAATATAAGTTACATTTCTGAGAGTCGAGCAGTTCATGAGTTATGAGTGTTTAAAGTTTGCAATTTCAGTTGAGTGCTATAGCGCCACCATTTGACCAGTGGTCACAGGCTTCGCATCATCACCGTTTGGCATCACCCTCTACCAGATTACCAATTTTCGCGAAAACCGACTGCACGGTTCAGCCAGAACAGCTATTTCTGGCGGAAGAAGAAGGAGAAGGAAAAAAGAGACAGAAACAAGAAGGGATCAAGTCCACTTCGTGGACTGCTTGATCCCTTAACATAATCTAGCAGTACAGAATAAAATTTTAAAAAATCAATTTGCATATTTAATATTTAGCAATTTCTTGAAAATATACAATAAAATAAAATTAACTTGCTCCTTGCTACTACCCTTAAAACACCATAAATATCTGTACATGTCTGAAGTCTTGTGATCAAGATGTATAAGATCAAATCTTCCACACTCCATTGGGATTGACTACTATCGACTTCCACATTTTGCAGCGATCTGCACTTCGAGAAGCGCACTTTAAAAAAATACATAATTCAATTCATATTCAAATATTGAAACCATCATTTGACAGGCCTAGTTCACCATAAGCGTGTGAATGCATGCTTGTGTGCGCGTGTGAGCGGGAGAAAGACAGTGAGACAAAAACACAAAGCCAGAGATATGTAGACACACTGCACACACTCACAAAATCCCCCCCCCCCCCACTTGCACACACAGCAGGGAATTCAGGCTGATCCGCATCCTGGGTTCTTAACATGCTCTCCATGTCTCTCTTCTCATGTGCTGATGATAATTCTTTCCTCCAGAGATACTCGGGCAAAGAATGAAAAGCAAAGAGAGAGAGAGAGGGAGTAGAGAGAGAACCCCACTCTGGAAAACCAGATGAGCAAAGCTGATAAAAGCGGTTTCTGTCCAGCTCGCCTACAGTTTTGATATTAACTAATGGCAGCAAAGTACTTAGGCCAGGCTCAAAATCATAAATGGCACACTGGTTCAGGTTCTCAGTACTCTGGGACAGCTGACCACATGTTCTGAGTTCTCATTAGGACCAGTTGCAGTAATTATGTGCAACATTCATTTCATTTTTTTCCCCCTAATTTAATATTCCCATGATTTTGTAACCAATTTTTTTCACCCAGTGCCAATTATCTAAGGTGATCCTAGGCTCTACCCTAGTAGGAGGTAGCGGACTGGCCTGATGCTTCCTTCAATGCATGAGGAGTTCAAGCTCCCTTCTTTTCACCTGACAAAGGGGGTGTTTCCCTGGTTGGACATAGTGCATGGAAAGAACACGTTATTCAACCAGTTCCTGTCCCGCCCATCAGGCGCCCCGCCTGGCCAGGGGGAGGCGGTTTAGATACCAGGATTATTGGATATGGAGAGAACATGTATACAAAGAAGGTCGGCCTGGATTACATAGTAAGTGGCTCACTGCGTTTGGAAATATGGTGTCAATGAGGTCAGAGGTAGATTTGCTCTGTACAGAACAGGTATAAAGTATGCAGATCTAGTATGTCAAACCATGTATCCAGGGTTTAATGAGGTTAATGTTGTGACCTATATATACGGAGATCCAGGTGATTAATGCGAACACAGTGAACGAGCACTTACTATGAAAGCCATGTAGAAATGTCTGTGCCATGCTGCACTGACACCACCTTGCCAGTGTTTGTTAGACTAAAGTGTGTTCCACCAGAGACTTTACCACGGAAGGTCTTCCGTTATAATATTGTGGTGACGGAAGTGATGTCATTTTATCAGTAGGGATAAAATGATGAATATTCAGGCCAGGAATCCATTTTTGGATTCTGTACAGTATGTACAGTATTCAAACATTCAATTTTGTTTGATACTGTTATATAAATATTTGTTCTACAGAAAACTTAGGTCAGGCTTAAATGGGTTAATTATTTCACAGGAATAAGAGTTGTGTTTGTTCATTTCTGATTCACCTGCTCCACTCACGCACGAGTAGGCCATGGCTTACTAATCTATTTCATTCAGTGTGTTGTTTATTATGCCTCATGATCTATTAATTGTTTTAAATACTAATACACATGTAAATTGCAAGTAATAAAATGGTGATATTGAGCTCCCCCCACCACCAGGGAAAATTCTGCCAGCTGTGAAAGTAGTAGTAATAATAATAATATATACTAGTTTGAAATGAAAGGTTCACAAAGAGTTGTTGTTGCTAACAATATGCAAATTCTCATTACCTTGGCTATCAATATCCAAATTCTCATGACCTTGTGTATCATCCTCTATAGAGTCAAGTGTCAGTACTGTATGTGGTGATAATGAATGCATAGAGCTTTAGCTGCAGACCAGGGGATGATTCACCTACCAAGGCATAAGGTTGGCACGGAATGGAAAAACAAACAAACGAAAAAATATTGATGATTGTGTCTACATACAGCAGTTCAGGTGCTACAGCTACACACACCACACCACTGACCAAACAGCTGAGCCTCCTATTCATAGCAGCAGGATTTTGTGTGACGAGACAGAATACGCCAAAGGAACCATATGCAAGGCTGGGGAGCATTTATGTGAGATAGTTTCGTAATTCTTTTAGTAAAGCTTTTACTTCATTTTAAGAAGCTGATATCATAACTGTGAGCAGAGCTTATTTTAGCTTCAATTCAACCAAAACCACAAGGTAACTAAACTTGTTAGATTTGAGGTTCATATGAGGACAGAGACAGGCAAAGAGTTTACACTTAGCAGACATGCCTGATTGCCTGTGTTTGAGTTCTAATATTTCATTTGTTTCATACTTCTTAAGAGTAAGAAGAGAAGATACCAACTGAACAAACACTATATGATTGGCATTTGAATATAGAGCTATTTAACATGTACCCTAACAAAACGTTTTTCCACCATAACTTTTACTCCAGGGGCAGCAGACTTCTGTCCAACATATCATAGGACCGACGGTTAGTTTTGAGGCATCAATCCCATGGGTGCATCGGCAGTGACATGTCAGACAGAATGCATGCATCCTTACTCCAGCAGCTCAGCACAATACTTTCTGAATTTGGTCCCTGCTCACACATTCAATTTATCTATAACAAAACAGCACCCACATTTGTACAGATGCCCTCACTTGCCTGAGAGGATCTGAACTCAAACTACCGGTACACACTAAATGTGTGTGCATATGTGCTTGCATGTTGTCTGTGCACTTTCAATGTACACAAACGTGCAAGTCTGCAAGCACAACTGCACAAACAGGAATAGTATGAAGATTTATCAGCCATCTTCTTTGTAGCTGCCTGCAACAAGCGATGCAATTTGTCTAGCTTTCATAAAGCGCCTACATTTTGTCTGTGTGTATGTGTGTGTGTGTGTGGGGGGGGGGGGGCTCTCAGAGCTTTGTGTTAGGCTGAAGACACCCTGCAGTATAGCATCCAATCTTGTGCTCTCTCCAGTCAGTTGTATGAACTATTTCAGAGAGCAACTTTGAACAAGGGAGCGTGTGAGAGAGGGGAAAAAAATAAATGACTTGAAAAGGAGCTTCCAAAGCTCCCATGACAGGAGATAAGAAGAGGCAGCTTTGTGTGGCTTCATCTGGGCAAGTACAGTAAAACTTCAAACATAAATCATGGAGATTTCTCAGGTGGCAGATGGCGCATTCAAAACAATACTAATCATCATTCGAGTCAAATGCACAGGGGGCTTGTTTTCAAAGAAAATACCGTAACACTGGAAAAAGTGAAATTCTCCGCCTGAAAAAGCCCTTACACAATCAACTTTCCCAATGCAGGTCTAGCAAGCACTGGCACTGACAAGAGGTAAAGCAAGCAATGAATCAATGAGTTGATGAGGGTAAGAGTGCATAGCTAAATGTGATTATCACGCTTGGAATCCTGAAATACCTCTTGCTGTCGGCTTTGCAGTATTCGTTATCTGTGACAGGTCTACAGTAAATCTTTTGCACTATATCCTCAACTTACAGAAAAGATAGTTGGATCACAAGATCTCCAAACAAAGCTATTATTCTTGATGAGACATCATACCTTATTGTTCTAGATAGCCTCAATGTTAATCTATATAAATCTATGCCCTACATTGTACAAGGATGAATATAGATCTAGTCAGCTAGCTAGTGAGTTTACACACAAAGTGTGTAAACTATTACACTAGTATTACTGTAGTGTAGATTTTCGTCTTACACAAACATTAAAATCTGAGCAAAAGGCCAACATTACCTTTGACAATAAATAGATAATTTTACACCAGTGTCTGAGCAAATAGGCAGAGTTTCTGTTTTACTTCATCATGATTACAGTAAGTACGGTCAGAAGAGACACCCCTCACTTCAGACACGTAAGTAGTTGTTGAGCTTTAATGACTATAAATCCCTGTATTTAGGTTGTTCATTAATAATAGTAAAACATAAACATTACAGGGACTTTAGTTGTCATTGAACAATACTTTAAAGCAGTTGTCATTTTGTATATGTACTTAAATAGCTCATATTTGCGCCATATTTCAACTCCAAATAGTCCCCATTCTTCTCTGCCTGAACCATGTGACCGGCTCTTCACTTTACAGTTAATGTCGCAACTCTTGCGCTAAATCAGGGGTTTTCAACAGTGGTCCCTGAGAGGATTCCAGGTGGCCCCCAGCTAAATCGAAAGTTAGTTAACCAGATGTAACTCTTCCTGAGAGCTTTCATGTTTACACTCTCAAAAGTTAAAATATTCATCATCTGAATTAGTCCAAGTCTACACAACTAGAGAATGTAGAAAATGAATGGTCATTTTTGATCTGTATGTTTGACTATTTTGTTTGCAAAAATCCAGCCAGGAATTGTGGACAAAAAACAAAAACACAGCATTAGTTTTAGGTCTTTGGGGTGAAATGTCATCAAATTGTGGTCCGTGGTTCAAATGCTGATTAAATAGTGGCCCCTGACATCAAAAAGGTTGGAAATCACTGCTCTAAATGCCTCTGAGTGGGGCTATAGACCAGAGTTCTACTCTACTCTACTATCCACACCCATAATATAACAGAACGTCAACACGCAGTATTGCTGTCAAAACAACAACAACAACCACACGTGGTACGAAAAAGGGGCAGGTCTACGCTAAGGTTTTAGGACTGTAACTACACTGGGAGCTGTGTGCAACGACGTAGAATAAATCAATGAATAAAGTATGGATACAGTTATTTTAAATGAAACACGTGGTAATTTAATAGCAATAAAAACTATTAACAAAGTAGCTTCACTCATTGTTTACAACGTGTAGACACAAAAAATGAACTACAACAATCGTCCAGAGCAGACAGTGCAAAGACGCAAAGAAATAACAGTAGCAAAGACGGAACAGGAGACAGTGTCGTCACGACCATATCAGTGGCACACTGACCAGTGGTCCTGGAGAGGGTACTTCCAGGTGGTCCCCATCTGGAAAGTTGGTTAACCAGATGTAACTTTTTGAGAGCGTAAAAATTAAACCAAATGGACCCTTGCGGGTTAATTTGGTTCCATTTTACGCTCTCAAGTTAAATTAATCATCTCTAGTCTCTAGTCTAGACAACTAGAGAATGTAGACGATTAATGGTTATTTTGTTTTGGTCCCAAAACCAGCCAATTGTGGATGCAAAATAAATCTTTTAATAGTTTTGAGGTCTGTGGGACTAAAATGTTATTAAATGGTGGTCCGTGGCTCAAATTCTGAATAAATAGTGGTCGCTGTATCAAAAAGGTTGAAAACCACTGCTATAACGTCTGACAGCAGCCAGTAACATGCAGCGTGTTGAAGAAACACACCACAGTGCATAGAGGGAACAGTACGTCAGGCTAGCTTTAGCGTCACAAGCTAAATGACAACAGTCAGGAGTCAGCACTATACCTTCGTCCAGTCCGCAGAAAGTTCGGTTTTTGGCCTTCCGGAAGATGTCTTGTTCACTACCGGTCCCGGACATATTCTGTTACCTAACTGCGTTCTCCAGGGGCTTTTTAATTCATGTAACACTCTACAAATAGTACTATACTGGCGTTAGGATTCCTAACTTGTGTCTTGTTGTGGTGCTGTGTCGAATGTCGAACTCGCTCTCGGTGATCGACTAGAGTGCCTGTTTGACTGAAGTCCAGCGTGCGGTTGCAAATCTGTCTGTCTGTCTGTCTGTCTGTCTGTCTGTCTGTCTGTCTTTCTTTCTTTCTTTCTTTCTTTCTTTCTTTCTTTTTCTTTCTTTCTTTCTTTCTTTCTTTTCTTTCTTTCTTTCTTTCTTTCCAAATACCTGGATATCAAACTTGCACATTGTTGATTAATCCTCATGCAAATCTTTTTCTTTCTTTCTTGATTGGTTGATTGGTTGAGTGGTTGAGTGGTTGATTGATTGATTGATTGATTGATTGATTGATTGATTGATTGATTGATTGATTGATTGATTGCTTTATTCATTCATTCATTCATTCATTCATTCATTCATTCATTCATTCATTCATTCATTCATTCATTTATTTATTTATTTATTTATTTATTTATTTATTTATTTGTTTATTTATTTATTGGTTAAGGGTTATTTCTTTCTTACTTTCTTTCTTTACAAATACCTGGACATCAAAGTTACACATTGTTGTTTAATCCTCATACCTTTAACTGTAGATGATGAGATATGGGATTATGCTTTATTAGGAAAATTATTGGGACGTTACAGCAGCATAATGTGCAGGCACTATAACAATAAATCTACTGGACAAGCAGAAATAAATCATAAACAACAGCACATGTCGACAAAAACGCACACTATACAGATGAGTTTGCTATCATAGAAAGAAAGAAAGAAAGAAAGAAAGAAAGAAAGAAAGAAAGAAAGAAAGAAAGAAAGAAAGAAAGAAAGAAAGAAAGACAGGCAGACAGGCATACAGACATAAAATATATATATATATATATATATATATATATATATATATATATATATATATATATTATTTATCATAATTAGTAGGCTTTTTAGGCTACCCAATGCGTTTCTTCTTGTGTTGGTGCCCCCACCCGGTTGTAATGACGGCCATGCATTTTGTGGGCTTTTCAGAACCCTGGACAGAGACTCAGAGAGGCAGGGCTTTTCAGCACCTGGACAGTTACAGCTGTTTTGGGGCTTTATCAGCACCTTGGACAGAGGCAACGTCTAGATGTTATTGTTCAGGTCTCTGGAGTCACGTTGGACAACCTGTTGGCTTTATCAGAACTTTGGACAGAGGCAAGAGCGTTTGCCGTGGTTCCTTAATTGGTTGCTTAATTGGTTGGCATTGCTGTACCCAGATTGGCGTAAATGGCACGTTGTAGATTGGTTTTGCCCCAATGTATAACCGATCCATTTCAGTTGTTGACTTTTCAATTAAGCTATATTTGACAAACACATTCATGCTTGGAATTCATGAAGGAAAGAACCTCATATTTCTTCATTCATGCGTGATGTTTCAATTATGTCGTTTTCCTTCCATGCACCTGTTCAAAGAAGGGGATATATTTATTCTGTGTAGATTATTTTACACGACCTGTACTTTTGGAACTCCATCGAACTGTAGGCCAATACATACAGGATAAAAAAAATGCACCATGTTTAAAATTAGTGATGTACAGTATAGCTACTATTTCTCACTTTTTACTTGTTTTATTAAATTTTATTTTGGGAGTTTGCAGAAAAACGATGCATGCAACCGCAAGATAGTAAGACATTTTGTGACCTGTCTCCCTTGGGTTTTGTGTTTTGGTTGACTTGTGGTTTTATGCAGGCCTATTAATAGCAGGACTTTCGAATGGATTACACCACTATATGTAAAATAACATCAATCTATTTGAGTTTGTTGGTGTAATTTCTTAACAGGAATATGGCGGTTGTGGAAATCTTAATCCTTTCAAAACACAAATCAGGGAAATCTTATAAAGCGTGCCATGCCTCCGGGTGCAAACATCTGGGGGAAGCGCCTGTTTTCCAGATTTTCGCCTCTGTCCCTGGAAGAGTGCAAGCCACTGCTTGCGGCAATACATTAAGCTTCTTATGAGTGCGGGATTTCTATAACAAAGGCAGCCTACGCCTAGAACTGCATAAAGTGAAAAAAAAATCTCCCACGTTTTTCTTAGACAGCTAAAATGAACATTTGTGTGCATTTTAGAGAGGATTATCATCTGATGTCACAATGGTCTCTCACTCACTCTCCTCAGCCTTCGCAATCCTTCTTTCCTCCCCCTGTTCCTCCCTCTCTCTCTCTCTCTCTCTCTCTCTCTCTCTCTCTCTCTCTCTCTCTCTCTCTCTCTCTCTCTCTCTCTCTCTCTCTCTCTCTCTTTCTCTCTCTCTCTCTCTCCTCTCTCTCTCTCTCTCTCTCCCTCTCTCTCTCTCTCTCTCTCTGCGCGCACCCCTGATTATTTTATGCGCTCTCTCGTCGTTGGTGCGGTTTACTTCTGCCTCTACTGTTGTGCGCAATAGCGCACGGATGGATATATGAAGTGATGCACTTCACTCAAAATTGGAGACTATAAGGCGTTTTTTTTTTCAGAGGACACATATATACTGTATATCCTACATGTGCGCACGATTTGGGACTGCGCAGACACGGTAATTGAGGTTACAGCAACAGTTAATTGAATGAAAAGTCGACCCGATGCTCTGTAATTGTACGTCTTTCGATGAGGACGCGCTATTCGTGAAGATGCTTATCGCCGCGGATGGCGGTGCGCTGCCGTTTGGACGCATGTTTCTGGACTTTTCATAATATCTGCGGCGGTGCGCTTTTCTTTCCTCCGAGTCCTTTCCCTTTCCGCGCCGAGTTGAACGGGGGGGAGAGAGCACAATGAGAGGGAAATACTTTCTTCTCGGCTACTTGTTGGTCAAAGTTATGGCCCTCGTGTGCAAGGCAGACGGCGAGCCGGGGCTACTCGGCGGATTCGTCATGATCGCCACCTCCAACGGCTCCAGGGAGGAGGATAGCGTGGAGGAGGGTCCGCACGTCGAGGACAAATGTCGGGGCTACTACGACGTGATGGGCCAGTGGGACCCGCCGTTCATCTGCAAGACGGGGACCTATCTGTACTGCTGCGGCACCTGTGGCTTCCGCTTCTGCTGCTCCATCAAGCGCTCGCGGCTGGACCAGAGCATCTGCAAGAACTACGATACCCCGGTGTGGATGAAGACCGGACAAACGCCCTACAAGAAGATCAACAAGATGCAGGACACCACCAAAGACAAAACGAACTTGATCGTTTACATCATCTGTGGAGTAGTGGCCGTCATGGCCCTTGTGGGGATTTTCACTAAACTGGGTCTGGAAAAGGCTCACCGCCCCCAGAGAGAGAATATGTCCAGGTGAGAGTCTCCATCTCCCTCCCTCCACCCCTCCCATATGCTCCCTCAGTAGTATGCATACTAGTAGTAGTAGTAGCCTCCCCTGTACAGTATAGCACTATAGGCTGTAATGTGATGATGCTTGGTGTGCTTTTGTTGCCCACACAGAAATATATAATTACTAAGAATTAAATGGGGCTGAATTAAATGGGGCTGACAGGGCTGTCCACAATATGTGACACCATTCTTGTTAAACATGAAAGCAGGTCACAGCACAATATGAGTCATGTACAAACAGAGGTTGCTCTGATATGTTAGCACATTTTATTAGAAGAGCTGTCTCGTTATGCCAGCTGTTTAAATTAAAGGAATGAATATTAAAAAAGTCAACATATGAATACGGCCATGATATTCATAATAACTACAGCACAAGGAGGACCAGATCTCACCATAATGGTGGGGATCCCACTATTTCCCACTTTGTGACACAAGCCAGACAGTAAAGGAGACACTGGGAAGCAGTGCAGACCTGCTCAATAATTAAACTGATACGCACGATTCTGACTGTCTGTATTGCTGCCTCCTATAACAAATATCTTCCTCTTTTTCTCTATTCTGTCTCCCCATCACTATATCTCCCTCTACTCTTTCTGACCATCTCCCTCGCTCCATTGTTTCTTCCCGTTCTCTCTCATCACCCTTCGCCACATCCCCCTCCCCTCCTCTCTGTATTGTTCACAGGGCCGTGGCCAGCGTGCTGCAGGGGGGCTGCCCAGGTGAGCAATTTGGGGGGAAATGACTGAAAGGGAGAGGAGGGAGAGGAGGGAGGAAGGGGGCCCTGGGGATGTATGGCTGCTTAGTGTTATACTCTATGTGGAGGTTCATTTCCTTTATTTTGTAATCAAGCATTGTATTTATACTGGATACCTGATGGTCCATTGTTATCTGTTTTGTCTGTATGAATTGTGTGCATGGATCACAGGCTGTTTTTTTTTTTTTTTTGGGGGGGGGGGGACTGCAGAGATCAGAGTTATGGGGGGAAAACCGTCTAGAATCTGGAGGCCTCTTTCTTTGTGTAATGGATGCGGTCCCCGTGTCTCCATCAAGGCACTGGCATTGATGTCATGTCACAGATTAACGGCACAAAACGGAATTGACAGCGTAAGGGCAAAAGATTAATGTCTGAATGCTTCACTTGGTCTCTCCCTGCGCTGGAGAGAAAACACTCTGTATGGGTTTCTCAACCACTGGGCAGGGCATTTGTTCTAGATTTCCTAACACCTTCAATAGTGGATTTGGGGTGGATCATGGTATATGCACAAGTCAGGTACCAGTAAACCAGTCGAGAGCCGCTGGTGTAGAAAGATCAGCTTCATGGGGCTGTAGTCTCCTCACTGTGGAAATACAAGACAACTTGGAAACGTTGGTCTTTTTCTTCGTCATTGAACCCTAGTCAAGATACAATACAAAACAGTGAATAGTGACATACTGTAAGTACAGTGCCACACAAACACACAAAACCTATACATGTACGGTATGTCTAAACAACATCTATCTTTAGCCTATAAGTGGACCATAATCACACATACAGGACAGAATACAGCACCATTGTACACAGGCTTTCGCTGTTTGTTTGAAATGTCAGCATGGTTTTTATCTCATACTGGCCAGATATCCCACAGTTTCATAATGGCAGAAAAGTGAAGAGGAGATCCGCCGCCTCCCTTCAGAGCTCTTCAAATCCAGCGGTTATTCACTGTTTTATTTCAGTCCATGCCCACATCATTTGTAAGATGATGAGGGGAGAGAGAGAGAGAGAGAGAGAGAGAGAGAGAGAGAGAGAGAGAGAGAGAGAGAGAGAGAGAGAGAGAGAGAGAGAGAGAGAGAGAGAGAGAGAGAGAGAGAGAGGGAGACAGAGTGGTGGGAAGAACATGGTAGAATACAGTGCATTGAATGCCAGCTATTTCTGTTTGTGTCCCGTGGGCTACAGTGGTAATGTTCTGGTTAGGCTTTGTATTTTTTCACATAAAAAAAGATCAAACAACTCAGAACAAACAGACAGATACAATTGCAAAGTGTACTGTATATACATTCATGTAAATAAATAATATGGGTAAAGAAATCAGGCAAGTCTTAACACATGCACACTAACTCAAGGCTCATGGGCGCCTGCATGCACAGACGTGCGCGCACACACACACACACACACACACACACACACACACACACACACACACACACACACACACACACACACACACACACACACACACACACACACACACACACAAACACAAAGCCCTACAAGTACACTATACACACAAAACAAGCATATGCACCAAATACTACATTTATAAATAAATACACATTTACAGGTGCATGAATGTGTGCACACACTCTCTCTCTCTCTCTCTCTCTCTCTCTCTCTCTCTCTCTCTCTCTCTCTCTCTCTCTCTCTCTCTCTTTCTTTCAAACACACATGTGCACGCACTGCACGCGTATGCGCGTGTACAGTACACACACACACACACACACACACACACACACACACACACACACACACACACACACACACACACACACACACACACACACACACACACACACACACACACACACACAGTATAATCATCTCAGGTAGTACAAAGTGTTCAGAACCTACCAAGATTGCATCACCAACCTTGCTTTTCTTTGTTGCTTTCTTGTGTGCTCATTTCCCCCAAAGTGGCAACATACTGTATAACACAATACAGATACAAAAGGAAAAGTTGGGGTATAATTCCCCCGGACTGCAGTCAAATCCCTTGGCAGCTGGCAATTTTGGGAGGATGTGAGAGTCTTGTGTGTATTATAGGATTGGGTTGAGGACATTGACTTGTGAGTACAATCAGTTGACATACCGTAATTCTAGTTCTAATTCTAATTCAAGGGTAATCACAGCAATGTGTCTTAAAACAAGCCAGGTCTCCTATTCCTCTATACACCTGCACTCAGGACCGACAACACTTAAAGTGAACTGTTTTGTCGGTGTGTCGGATTATAAATATGGACATGCCCTTCAGCGCAAACTGATGTTGTTAGGCAGCTGTTGATGTCAGCACAAATTGCAGAGAGAGCTTGATCAGCGAGAGAGATAAACCAGAGCACGATCGGTAATAGAGACCTAACCTGATAGAATAACTGATAAAAGTGATGATCTTACATGTTCAGTTATCAATGGAAGCATAGATTGGAAATTATCAATATTGGTATTGGCTAGTGTTTCTCTGGTCAATATTGGCCCATAGTTCTCCATTTTTGCGCATTTCAGTGTTTCTCAGAGCTCTGGGGAACGATTGAGGGTTACTACCAGCGATTGTCTGAAATGTAGTGTATAATGGTGGATGTTACATCAGCATTTCCATATTGATTATGTTGGTAGAGAAGAGATGAGGTAACCTTGTTAAGCATGAAGTACTCTGAATACACCCACTGAGTGATGGTATCATCAGCATTATAAAGCAGATCTCGTGAGAAGAGGGGAGGAAAGGTTGCGTTCAACAGCGCTGTTCATTTTTGCTACGCAGGGAGGATTGTTTCTCCACGTTAGAAAATCAAAGGGCCATGGTTGATTTTGTTTTCTGCATGATGTGCTTTCAATAAGAAAAATGTCCTTCATGCATTCTGTTGTTCCAGCCTTTCCCTGCCATGCTTTATTCTGTGAACATTTAGGTTTAGTCGATGGACTATCCTTCTCGCTTTTGATATCTTTTGCTGTGCTTGTTTTGAGTTTAAATGGTTCTATATCCCCTTTTGTTCAACCTCACAAACAACCTAAATTAAACATGATCCAATGAATAAGATACATCCTAAAGTTATCCATAGGGAAGAGAAGAGAAGAGAAGAGAAGAGAAGAGAAGAGAAGAGAAGAGAAGAGAAGAGAAGAGAAGAGAAGAGAAGAGAAGAGAAGAGAAGAGGAGAGGAGAGGAGAGGAGAGGAGAGGAGAGGAGAGGAGAGGAGGGTCCTATCACCCCTATATGACAACCAGGAAGGACAACACTGTGGAATAGTAATTATTACCACCGATGTGGAACCTGCCCAAACCCAACCCTCTAATCCCAGAGTTTGTGGGTAATCATGTGGAATGTTATTAACCTCTGTGATCTGACAGGATCCTCCTGGGAGCCCCCTGATTGGTTTACAGGTACCCTCCATTGGCCAAGGAGGCGATTCATCACACAGAGCGAGAAAGAGGTTGAGAGAGAAACGAGGGACACGCTATTGTTGTGCTAAGAGATTGACAGAATATAAATAGAATGAGAGAGGCAGGGTTAGTATTTCATAGAGAGCACCGCTGCCTGTGGGAAGGATATACAGTAAGTAAGAGGTGGAGAAGAGAAGTAATTACAGTGTAAAGACCAATGCCGGGGTGCATGGGAACACTGCACATGTGTGCACATTCACACAGAAGGCATGCGTGTGTGTGCAAACTCGCTCGCACCCACGTGCTCGTACACACACACACACACACACACACACACACACACACACACACACACACACACACACACACACACACACACACACACACACACACTGTACACGAGCAGAAGCAGAGTTCGCTCAGGTGTAGTGAACGGATGATCTATTTTAAGTGCAAAAGGCGTATTGATTATAGCTTATGGCAAGATTGCCCTATTACCAACATCTGTGATCCGGTCTGGCTGGAGGCCTCCCCTGGCTTATATAGGAGGTGGAAATCCCTTTGGGACTCCTGTGACTACCACACATGGGAAAAAATACGTATTTGTCTAGGAAGCAAACAAGGAAGACCCCAGCTGCTGTGGCATTCATATTCATTTGCTATTCATATTCACATTTTTGCTTGATGCAATGTTTACTGAGGCGTAGCGGAACAACTCGCAGAGGCTCGGTTCCTGGCATCTAGGTTTCTCTGTATGATGAAAACTCTCCACCCTCATCACATATCGCTCACAGAACATTATCAATTAATAATACAATCCAAATTGAACGCTGTGGATGCACATGGCTGCACCGTGGATCCAATGTGCACCTCGGATTTCATCCTCCAAGTCTGTGACACAGATCCCTATCAGAAAATATAGTTAAAGGTATATTGGCTGACTAATTTAGCTGGGCATAGACCCCACTTTGAACACCACTGGTTTAGACAGCATGCATGCCCCCTGGTTCCACCCTGTAAAAAGTGATAATGTTTTGTTAATATTGTCTACATGGTAGGAGCTTCCCTGTGAAGCTCATGTCCTTCATGTCCAATAGACCTTTCAGTAAGCCCCACCCTCTCCCCAGTGTCTACCCAAGGCTAGGACACATTCCAGCCAGGCTCATTCATTCCAATGTAAATATCATGGACATTACACATTCAATATTGGTTTTTGGAACCAGACCTTCGAAATCTCTTCCAAATCCATCAACAAGGCATGCTGTATGATGCAGTGGAAAAATGTGTGTGACATTTATTTTTAATGTCACACACACACACGCACACACACTCACACACTCACACTCACACACACACGCACGCACTCACACACACACACACACACACACACACACACACACACACACACACACACACACACACACACACACACACACACACACACACACACACACACACACACACACACACACACACACACACACATTTTTAACATGTGTGTGTGTGTGTGTGTTATTATATAGAAAAGCGATGGTGGAGAGGTTTGTCTATCACATGTTATGCTTAGCTGAGATTGGACCACTAACAGTTTGGGAGGGGCTTAGTGAAAGGGCTATTATGACACTTCTCCATGCAGGGAGCAGAAGGGGCGCAGGGGTGTTGGACTGGTAGTACCATTGACGCTTGGAGGCCGAAGCGAGAGCCAGACAAACAGCATAGTTGAGCCACCACCACCAACCAACCCACCAATCATGTTGGCCTCAAAACCAAGAGACTATGTTGGAATCCTTCAAGAGACAAGAATGCTGTGGCTATGCATGATATCTGAATCAAGGAACACGGACGGACAAAAGAAGGGAACAATGGAGTCAGACAGAGAGATGTGAAAGAGAAGGAACAAGAGAGTTGGAGAAAGAAGAGAGGTAGAACAAGTGCAGGGAGCGCAGTCAGTACAAAGCCAGCAGGTGACGGATATCTGTGGTTACATTGAGGCTAGCCTGGTCTAGCCCTCAATGATTTTGGCCTTGGGGGGCGGGGTGTCGTGGGATCCACACGGCGGAAGTGCTGCACTCTGATTTGATCTCACTAACGTGTCGTCATCTCCGGCCCCTCCCCCTCCCGTCCACTGCTGTTCTACGTCACATCATTTAGAGTGACGCCCACCCCGGAAGGTTGACACCCCCCTCAAGGCCACTTTCCAACGCGCGTTAGTCCAGGCTTTCCGTTTTCGCGCAAGGCGGACGAAAATGAAAGCCTGGGTGTCGAGGTTACATTGAGGCTTACTGGAGCGAAGATTTCTTCAGAGGTCTGAATGACAGCAGAGGTAGTTTCTCTCAAGTAAAACTATAGCAGAATTTGTTTTGGGGTGTTTTTGTGATTTTGTTTCAACAGCACATGGCCACGTGACCATGTGATTTTTATACAACTTAACTTAGTATACATTTCAAAACAAAGCACTCAGTGTCTCATGTTTTCTATAGTGTTGCCATCCTGTTTATTTGGTGTTTAGTCATAATCGAACATCTCTCTCTCTCTCTCAGCTTGTGGTAGATCCCATGGTGGATGGTGAGTGCATGGCTAGTTCCACTCCAGACATATATCCCATATCCTGGATCTAATCTGCAATTAGAAATTCACAAGGTCATCATTGACCAGCTGGCTTTTTGAAATGTCATGGCTGATCAGTCTACACAGTCTACACAGTACACACACACACACACACACACACACACACACACACACACACACACACACACACACACACACACACACACACACACACACACACACACACACACACACAATTCTGAAATTGATCGCATGACCCCAGAGATAATGTGCAGTGATTTGTGTCAGTTTTGGACAACACAAAAAGTGTGTTTTGAAGAAAATAAATATAACAGAAAATACTGTATAATCTGGCACAAACATGGTGGGGAGATGTGAAACAGTTGGGATAGCGGTTCTGGACAGCGGTAATGGACACTGTAAGTCCAATAATGTTGAATTAAACAAGACAGACGGACAGACAAACACAGGTGGAGACATAGTCTTGGTCACTTGAATACTGGCAGTAGTCAGAGGTAACAGATTGTTAATATTTTTACAGGCAGCATGAATCCTATAGATTTCAATGTCCAGCAGCAGTCTGGTTCTTGAGGAATGGGGTTGAGAATGACGTGTCTATTGGACAAACCGACTAACTGCTGTTTTGTGGATTTTTGCAAAGGGTAAATGGTGCATTTATAACATAGATCGTAGATCCCATTTACACACCAATGGCAGAAGAATCTTCGTCAGGGACACATCAACACTAACTCTAGGGGAATCCGGGTTCAAACCGGCAACCTTGCGGTTACCATACGGTGACTCTACCCTTGAGCCACTGCCACCGCTGGGTTTTCATTTTGTTGTTCGATACTAATTATTGTGTGAATGTGCCTTTTACTATTACTTTTCTACTGTGGACTGGGAGCGCTATAGTTTGAAGAAAGTGACACTATGTATCATGGCTGTATTTGAATTTACCATTAGACTTAATTACCTCTTGCGCAATATAATCTTTCTAAACAATTGCAGAGACGGGATGGATGACATTTTAATAGGTATTTTGCGACTGAGATTACTGGCATGAAAAAAATGCAATGTCTGCAAGACACTACTACTATTGTCTGAGTGAGTGTGTGTGAGTGTGTGACTCAGCAAGAGTGCCGTGAATACAGTACGAGTTGGGCTTTCAATTGGGAAAATATTCATGTTAGTGATAATGGGAGGGAAGGGGGGAAAAGCAATTTGCTAAATTGCCATCCTAAACCGTTGATGTCCTCAAATTCACACTTTTTTTTAGAGTGGTGCATTTGCTTTGCTGTAAAAGGTTGAACACCAGAAATAATAGGCCTATCTATGACCCATTAGGAACATAACCTATTTTGGACAACACGGTCAACTTTCCACTGGAAATCAATATGGCCACCTTAATAGTGCCCTCTTCCAGAAAATAGCTTTGGTGATAAGTTGGTGTCTATTTAATGCTTTCAGGACATGAGGAACTCAATGGAATACTTAGATTTATGATTGGGTGTGCCTGGATTTCCGAGATGGACGCCACCCAAAATTGAGTTTTCCTATAGACTTTCACAATTCTTTTACTAAGCAATGTGAACACATTTGGACAGTTTGAGCTTTCATTTCTGTTGTCAATAATAATAATAACTAATTTCCGGGTCGCATTCATCTTGGAAATATGCAAATTAAGACACCCCAGAAAGATACTGTATTTCTTTGACTTTCTCATGCAATGAAGTATACAATATACTGTATACCGTTAGCAAATCGCTAAAGCTATTTTGATGGGGTCAATATTGATGCAGCCTCATTGGTTTTCCAGCAGCAGCAAGTTAACCACGTTGTCTAGTCTGTCTTCCTACTGGGTCTATTATTTCTGGTGAAAAAAAAGCAGAAATAATGCGCGTGTGCGTGTGTGGTGAAGGAACCATTTTGTGGAACAGGAAAATGTTTGATGTGTGTAATGGGGGTATGTGTCTGTGTGAGTTGCATACTGTACACACGTGTCATTGTCTGCATACTGTAGACATATGCATACAAGCGTGCAGGCATGCCAAGTACGCTCCTGTCAATGGCACGTCTGTAATGCTGAGCCGGTCCTTTCGTGAAAAACTAGGTGACTATGTGACCTCGTCTTCCTGCGCTGTCATCTGACCCTCCGTGTGTCACATCACATTGCGTAGCGGTCGGACAGATGGGGGAGGTGGGAGCTGGCAGGCAGTGTCTCTCTCCAGCAGAGCCAGAGAGCAGTGAGTTAGTTGCATCTCTGGGGATTTGGTCACAGTTGTGACCCTTTTTCAAACCTCAACTTTGTAGTGTAGCATTTGACATTTGAGAGTTTTCACAATGTGACTTATACCGTATCACCAAAGTCTGAACAGGCAGGTATAAGAAAGCTGAATTAGCATCCTTGTGATCTCAACAAGCTAAGAAACTTGTAAAACAAGCCTGCATTTTCCCCCAACTGGTTCACACTGACCAGCTGTAGACATGCACTTTATTTTAGGCACAGAGGGAGACAAGAGGAGTGTAGTCATTTATAATTTCACCTGGCAATTGGGCTTTCATGGAGGGGTAGTAATAGTACTTCTCCTTGCTGAACAGGCACCTTGAGCATCCCTTAGGAGTTGCCAGTGCAGTGACAGAGATTGCCCTTTCTGCCTGCTTCCCACATTCGATCATGGCCAATTGTGTTCATGGAAGCACCTGGCTAAACCAGAGGGCTGATTAGAATCCCCAGTGACGGTTGTGGGCAGGAACCTTACCCCTGTGGCCACCCAAGAGCTGTTCACTCTTTTTAACACTTCCTGAGCAAGAACTGTGGCTGTAATGGTGTTTGATTAGGAATTACAGTCCACGTAGTCATGGCCATTTTGGAAGGAAGCATTCTTGCTACATTATTGCTACAATGCTGAACACTAGTAGTTGTCACATACGTCTTACAAAGATGTATTTTTCTTTTCCGAATGCCAGGGGATCTATAGTTGCAGTAGTAGAGTGCAGACATGGTTCCATACCTAGGATGGATGGCACTGCTGCTGTTTCCATGGCATCTGTAGTCTCTGCTGGTCACATCCGGATGTGTGTGTGTGTGTGTGTGTGTGTGTGTGTGTGTGTGTGTGTGTGTGTGTGTGTGTGTGTGTGTGTGTGTGTGTGTGTGTGTGTGTGTGTGCGGACACACGCACACCAGCAAGACCAGCAAGATAGCACTGCTCTCTCTTTCTTAGCCCCCGCCCCCCTCATTGTGGCACCCTGTCTCTGCCTAATTGTCTTAATGGGAGCCCTCTCAGCAGCCCAGGGACACCATTAGGGTCCTGTTTATGAGGGCTCTGGGGCTGCCCAGCCGGTTCACATCGACCAGCTGTAGACATGACTCTCTGTTTTAGGCACAGAGGGAGGCCAGGCAGACAAAGCAATGGGCCCCAAGGGGAGCACGGAGCAGTTGAAGTGAGCATAGAAAGAGAGAATGTGGGGCAGCAGGAGAGATGTCAGGTAAAGTGCAGGGAGGGAGGAGAGGACGTGGAGAGGTACAGAACATAATGAATAAATAAGAGAGAAGAGAGGGAGTTGGAAACTATGAGGGAGAGCAAGAGGGGGAGAGGGGGAAGGGGGGGGCAGGAGAGGGCAAGGAGATGGTGAGGGGAAATCTGCTCCCATGCTGTTAGAGCAGGTGCAGCGTTACTACTATCAACCAAGCATTCCACTGCAGTAAGTGTTCATTTATATCAAATTACAGTTACAATTAGGTATTTCACACTATTATCCCCACAGCCAGAGGAGTGGAATCAATTTGTTACCGCGATTACTGAGGTTATGTTTAGGGTTAAGGGTTAGGTTTAGCTCGTGAAGAACAGACTGGTCGTGGCCCATCAGTGAACATAGGCTGGACGCTCTGACCCTCGGCTCACCAGCTGATGGTAACGGTCCTATCATCACATGATGTCACACGTGATGTGACGCGTAGATATTTTTTGCATTTGTGTGTGTACCCCATAACAATGATTTGATTACCTAATTGATGGATTTGAGGTGAATGGGCCGGAATGTGTTGTATGATGCTAAGCGCGCCACTCACTTGAGAGTGTGATTTATTTTTATGTGGCTTTGGTATGTAGCTTTCACATACTGTATCAGATGTATAGCAGGCCTGTCAATGCAGTAAAGAAAATCTTGTTTCTTCTGGATGAAGAATTGTTACCAGTTGTTAAAAGCTATGTTGTGGTAAAACATGTTAACCAACATCAAGCAATGCCCAGGCAAATATTTGTTTAGTCACATTTAGTCATAATGGCAAGGAGGAAATAACCTTTGATCGGTGCAGCAAACATGGTGGCCATGTTTGACATGCTGTCTGTGTAAATTCCACAGCGAGGTTGGGTGCAGTTCAGAGCGCTGTTGCACTTCTGCTTGCACTGATTGGTCAGCTTTACTGTTATCATCCCTTGTGGTTCACAGTTACTGTATATCAACCCAAACCATATGCCTCTCTTCTCTCTCCCTTTCAAAAAGCCCCTCTCTCCCAGCCAGGGAAAAGAAAAGCTCAATGATTATCACTGGCGTTTGTTGTTACCCAAGATTACCCAACCGAGGGTGTATGGCGTAACCATATAGCAGTGTTTTTCAACCAGTGGTCCGGGGGCCACCAGTGGTCCTTGAGAGAGTTCCCCAGGTGGTCCCCAGGCTAAATGATGGAAAGTTTGTTAACCAGCTTTAACTCTTTGAGAGCGTGAAAATGAAACCAAATCGACCCTTGCGGGTCCATTTCGTTTCATTTTACACTCTCAAGAGTTCATCTTCATCATGTGAGTTTGCCCAAGTCTACACAACTAGAGAATGAAGAAGATTAATAGTCATTATGATCTGTAAGTTTGCCTGTTTTGTTTCCCAAATCCGGCCTGGAACCGGCCTGGAACTGTGGACAAAAGTTGTGTTTGTCGTCAAATTGTGGTCCGTGGCTCAAATTCTGAATAAATAGTGGGCCCTGGTATCAAAAAGGTTAAAAATCACAGCCATATAGCCTTACATAAAACACCAGTGTCCCTTCAACATTTTTCGGCTCCCATATTTGGTAGCCTATTTACAGACATATTTATTGTCATGCTTGAGTTTCTTTGGCAGCGCGGTTGCTTACAGTGATGGCTTACAATTGACTGTGTGGTGTGTGGTTTGCATGTTCTCTGTCTTTTCATCACTCCCCTCGCCCAGGGACAGGGCAAGTAAAGGCTGGGAATGTGATTAAGAGAGATGTCACCTCTTCCACCCACGTTTCCTCTTGTTTGATTCTGAACAGCCGACAGTATCACCATCACCCAGCGATGAGTCCTTTTAGCTTGGGCTGTCAGAAGAGAGATTAAATATCTTGTTAGCTGCTTCTAATAACTCCAAATATTCATCCTACAGTAGGCCACTGCACTACTGGTTTTCACATGTTTCTCGTCTGGTCTAGTTTCCTATCTGTTCTGCTCCCCATGCTGTAATGTAATTTCCCATCTTGTCATAGTGACGTTGTAATGAAAGAGGCAGTGGGGATGGTGAATATCTTAACTTCTAATCAGCCAAATGCCCGGCCTCTCATTTCACCTCCCTCGTGAATATTAATCACTTCATTTACTCATAGGAAGCCACATCTCTCATTTGACAGGTAATTACGCATGATTGTGTGTGATGTGTTGTGTGTGCGGACAATTGTGTATAGGCGTGTGCACATCTCTTGAAAAATGCGTTGGCCTGCACATGGCAAGTGCATGCATGTGCCTGAGTGCATTTCTAAACATGCACTTGCGAGCCCCTTCACTTGAAGTTCAAGTGCTCGCTTGGAACAGAAACAGGCGCCTGAATGCGTGCGTATTTAACTTGTTGAGGACATCACTCCAATATCACATCCATCCTTCTCCATCTATTTTGGTCTGATTTACAGTTGACTCCCAGTGATGATCCCACCAGTCGGTTTAAGCAGACACGCCTCCCATCTGTATATTGGAACAGGTGCTTTGTAATTAACTGCTACACTGACTTCCTCCTCCAAATCGATCGTTGAGATTAATGAGTTCAGCCTTTCTCAAATATTGGTGCTATTTCCCCCTAATACATTTCCTCCTAAGTCAAAGTCATCTGCAAAAAAACAAAACAAAATGAAAGCTTGTAAACATTATGTTTAAAAGTCAATGGCTTGTGCAGTCACAGAGTTGCACATTTCGAGTGGCTGTCCAAAGAACGTGGATAATTGCGCACTGTAATGATAGTAAAAGCCGGTGCGTTCGTGCTTACATTGCCCTCACACTAAGACGGTAATGCGGAAATAAAGTAATAGTGTTCCTTTCAGCTGTAACAGCCTCAATGCCAGAGATACAGTGGGCCGAGCCAAATCTCCAAGTACTATTATACATCTGTTTAACCCCCTCACACACACGCACACGCACACACGCGCACACACACACACACACACACACACACACACACACACACACACACACACACACACACACACACACTCAGCGTGTAGCTGTGTAACACTGTAGGAAATCCCCTGTAATCCGCCGCCATTGTTATACAGTTTCTTCTTTCGCTCTGTTCTTAATAGGGAGGAAATACAGCCTTAATCTTCCATTTTACATACGATATCAGCATATATACTGTATTCTTGCAGCACTGCTGACAGTGTTTCACATTGTATTCAGTGGCCGTCCATCACAGACCCTGGCAGACTGTCCTCTTTCAGAGTTGCGTCAAAGCAGATTTTCCTGCCCGCCATCATTATGGAAGCTGAACTGCGTCGCCGCGTGCTGGGCACTCGCTCCTCTCAACATGCAGACGTGCTGTGAGGCCTTGGCTCACGGAAGGGGAACAGCCTGCTTTTTTGGGACACAAAGGCCAAAGCAACAGCCCAGTTACTCGTCTCCCCAAGACACCAGAAAGGTGTTAAAGGCCCGTACGCCTACGCCTACGGTCCATCCCGTCAGGCAGGCTGCAGTGCACGTCTTTATTCTCTGTTCCCTATAATTCTCTGCCTTGTGGAAAGGGTCGGCATGCAGGTACCCCCCATTTTAATTCCCCTTGAGAAGCGGGGTGATGTTCCTTGAGGCATGTGGGTGAGGAAAGGATTTGCTAAAAAAGCCACCAGCAATGGCAGGTCCACAGCAGAGAGAGAGAGACAGAGAGAGAGGCAGAGACAGAGAGAGAGTGAGACAGAGAGAGAGAGGCTCGTCTGCCTGTACCTCCCATATACATCCTCACTTGCCATCACCCTCGGTGGGGGGGGGGGTTCTTTGGGGGAGATGCCCTCCCACCCCCCTTCTCTCTGTCCCTCTTTGCCTGAAGGTGTCAGTATGGCATGGCATGCTTTGCAGCCCTGCCCTGAGGACAGAAGGATATTGGCACTCCTGCCAACAATCTCTCCAACCCTCCCCTACACACACACACACACACGCACGCACGCACGCACGCACGCACGCACACAGTATGTGGTGGACATACGCAGCTTGGCTGCTCGACCACCCACCCACAACACTCTGTCTTATCTGTGCACACACACTCCACACACCGCACATACATGTACCCACCCCTGCTGGGAGCTGGCTGATGGATGGGGTGGTAGTACGGGGGCATGTGGCTGGGCGAAGTGCGTCACAATCCTGGGCTCTTGCTCCGCGCAACAGATCTACTGCCTGTCCACTTCATAGCCAGCTACCTAGCAGACTGGAACGCCTCGGAGGGAAGGGAAAAAACAACAAAGAGAGAGAGAGAGAGAGAGAGAGAGAGAGAGAGAGAGAGAGAGAGAGAGAGAGAGAGAGAGAGAGAGAGAGAGAGAGAGAGAGAGAGAGAGAGAGAGAGAGAGGGAAGGGAGGGAGAGAATTAGGCTGTTTTCCACTCTACACTTTACACACTTGCCTCCTGCTTTTGGGACTCGCTTTTGCTGTTGCTGGGATTTTTGTTTTCTTCCCTTCATCTTTGTTGTTGGTTGTTATCTTCCCATCATTTTGTTTCCATGACTAGTCTTGAGCATAGCTTCCAGCTCACTGCTGACGTTGGAGCTTTTACATTGTGGTGGGGGTGGATCTCAAAGGGGTGGAAAAGATGTTTTGTTGATGTGAAGGTGTTTTGTTTACTTGACATTCTGCTTGACACATACTTCCCCAGGAATATTATTTAATGTTGGTAGAGCACTGTGTCACAATGTGTCCACGGTTGTTGCAAGGTAATGTGGAATGGAGATCCTCACATGTAGCTTGTTTATGAGACGCTTGGAGATTTGCTGGAAATGCACTCCGCTGTATAGCTTATAGTACACCTGCTGACTCAGAAATGACACCATTGGCATCTTTAACTGACAGAGGAATGATCTTGCTTGAAGGAAGGAGAATTCATGTGAGGGCAGGGGGGGGTCGAGGGAGGATTTCCCTCTGGGAAACATTAGGCGTCTTTCTGTATTACGCCCCCATGTAACCTGCCATCTGAAACGAACGCAGACAGACAGACAGACAGATAGACACACAGTGGTATATATCAAAGAAGGCAGCCAAGGTGAGCACTTTCATTCAATACAGAATGTACTGCCAGCAAGTCTTTCAACCAACCTTGTTTTAAGGCTCAAAGTCATAACTGGATAAAAGCTTCGTCAAGTACTACTCGTTTCCTGCTCTATGTCTCTTACCTTTGGCTTTGCCCGCTACGTCTGGGATGCTGTACCGCTGCTACATCTGTAGACATAAATACATAGACATCACATTGGTTACTGGGGCCATATTGCAGGTTAACACTGCCCCATTATTAAGCAGAGCTTCACCATAACATCACTGCAAACGTGTATAATCACATAAGTGGTAGAGACACTGTTTTATAATCACTGCTGTTGCTATCTATAAAAGCTATGGTGTTTTGTCCATCTGCGTTTAAAAGCATATCTTTTTCTATATTTATGTCTAGTGTACACACTATTCCTACTCCAGGATATGAAGTTACCATAGTCTGGACATTCGGAAACTAAGATTTTGTAATGAGATACCTACAACTGGACGTTGCCTTATCCAAAAGTAAACAAAAAACAAGGATAATAAATGACCTGCATTGCTGAGCTTGTTGTCTAATGTCTATAATAGGCATATACTCCAAGCAAACAAGCAAACAATTGCAGAGTAGGCCTACAGTATACAGTATGTTACATTAGAATGACACATATGTGCTCTGTGTACCAGAATGTCATTTGCGTTTTCATGTGTGTTATATGGACAGAGAAACAATATATGTTGTACTAAAGCATACATGTGGACGGAGATCATTTTTATTTGAACGCATTTGTATGCATGTGTTCTAACATTGAAAAACCAAATAGCGCAGGTAGTACAGTTGCGTTGGGATAGTGAGTGTAGTCTAGCCACCAACTTCTCTGGCCTGCCAGTATCTGAAACATTTTAGTCACACCATCGAGGGTCAGAACCTTGGCTTGAGTCTGACTATAGCTGTGCAGTTGAGTATGCTCCATGACTCATCATGTTAATTCAATTTGCAGTAGGTTGTTTCTATGCCCTTCCATTGGCTGCAGCATTAAGCCTTAAATATTAGCCAGACCACATGCAGCATCGCGACTGTGTGTGTGTGTGTGTGTGTGTGTGTGTGTGTGTGTGTGTGTGTGTGTGTGTGTGTGTGTGTGTGTGTGTGTGTGCGCGCGCGCATGCGCGTGCATATGTGCGTGTGTGCGTGGGTGTGCGGGTGCACTCACACAGCAGCTTAAAGAGTTTTACAAATGCTTAGCTTATTGAAAAAGAAAATTGTAGTGTCGAACAGTGGATTATCTACCTATATGTGGTTGGGATGGATCATGCAGGCAGTCTTTATTCAGTTATTCACCAACTCCTTTATCTCTCAATAAGCTTCCCTTGTGTCTTGTGCCTGACTCTCATTTACATTTTAGTCATTACACTGATGCTCTTATCCTGTAGCCACTTTTGGCTACTGAACAGGTAAGGGTTTCTTGCCCAAGGACACTTAAAACAGCACAGATGCAGTAGTGATTTGAACTACAGGGACATTTTCATTATGGGCTGGTTATTCAAAGCACTTGCACTACCAGCTTGCCACCCCAAGGCAGTTGTACCCTCCTTTACATGCATAAATTATTGTATGCAAATGCAAAAGAAAAACTACATTACACTACAGTGACAATGAAAATATATGTAAGTGATTGGAAGGTTAGAAGGTTATTGCACAGGTATTTGGCTCACAACCCCAGCTTCGAGGTGTTGAGGATCGGGGTGGTGTGAGTTTTCTGCTCGACTTTTTGACTTTGTTGAAACAACATAGTCTTAAGTCCCCAAACTGCAAGAGTGAAACAACAAACAAACACACAGAACAAGCATCTCTGCCACTGAATGCATGTGCTTGAGTAAATGCGTTTGCAATCTCTCTATCTCTGAACCATCAACCTTTTTTTCCTTTCGATTTCTTTGAATTTGCTTCCACTTGTAGAGACCGGATGTTGGCCACTCACTCTCCTTTAGCGATCCACTTCCGGGGGCTCGATAAAGTATGTAATGTGAAGGTTGACTCACAAATGTGTGAGGCATATGATAATCAACGACATTGTCACCATAGAAAAAGAGAGAAGTAGCTGTCCATGTTATGTGATGCGAATCACCGGAGCATGTAGTAGTTTGTGTGTGCGTGAGTGCGTGTGTGTGTGTGTGTGTGTGTGTGTGTGTGTGTGTGTGTGTGTGTGTGTGTGTGTGTGTGTGTGTGTGAGAGAGAGTTTGCGTGCATGCACGCAGTGAGAAGGAACCACGCCAAGACACAGCATGCGCCGAGAGAGTAAGGCATGCAAAGAAAATGCGTGTATGCTGAAGAGACAGACAGAGAGAGAGAGACAAAGAACAAACATACAAGGGGCCATGAGACTAGAAGACAGGAGTGAGGAAATCCATACTGAGAGGAACATTGATCTCAGACACCCCTCACACAGCTCCTCACAGAGAAAGAAACGGGTGAGAGGGAGAGAGAATGCTCCCCCCTTGCCAATGTCCTCCTACCGTTTGAACAATAGCCCTAATGACCGCCCGCCCGGCCGCCATCAAATAATATTGGCACGGCCTGTTATCCGTCGATTGTAAACATTATTGACGTGTCAAAATGTGTCAGATATGTCAGCCCCCCCGGTGCAACTTCTTATGTTTTCCATGTGGTTCATTCATCATCGATCATCCGTTCCTTCAGCGATGGTTGACTGATTTGCCTAATAGACAGAAGCATACAGTACAATGAGACGCCGGTGATGGACATGGATTGATTGAGCGACAGAGCTCTGAGATGAGTTTTCTTTTGTCCCTGCATATGCTCTGTATGCTGTGAGTGTGTGTGTGTGTGTGTGTGTGTGTGTGTGTGTGTGTGTGTGTGTGTGTGTGTGTGTGTGTGTGTGTGTGTGTGTGTGTGTGTGTGTGTGTGTGTGTGTGTGGGCAGCAGCGAGTATACAATGTACAGTATTGTGGAATGTTTCACTCGCACAACAATACTATACATCCCAGAGTGTGTGCAACTGTGCATGGTTGGTTGAGGATGCGTGGCCATGACTACCAACACTTTTTCCCTTGCAGGCTGCTGCTCTGTGCCTGACCGGCATGTCAGCTTGTGAAAGTTATTTCGGTGTCATATTGAATTCTGCCTCACCTAACTGAGGTTATTTGTAGATTAGTCATGTGTGTATTGATTTTAATCAGGAACCTGCAACACAATCTCCCATCAGCTACCCATCATAATGCTCTCTCTCTCCCCTCTCTTTCTCTCTCTCCTCTCTCTATCTCTTTCTTTCTCTCTCTCCCCCCACACACAGCTCATGTCTTCTCTCCTATTCTATCTGCATTTCTCCCACTCACCCGTTCTATAATTTCTCTTTCTTCCCACCTCTCTCTGTAGCTCTCACAGCAGCCCCTATACCGCCATATCTTTTTCGGTCTCTCCCTCCATTGCCCTGCCCTTGCATAATGGACATAAGCTCTTGCCCAAAACCTTCCACACGATCTTAATACCTAGGTTTTTCTATTTGATGAGCCAATTTTGTGATTCATCGATTGTTAATGTTAAATATTACAATGTTTCCCCTCTAAGTTACATTGCTTTTTAGCCTAGAACATTGGAAAATAATTACAAAGTTGAATCATACACACATGTGCAGGTTGCCAATATCAGTCAGTAGTCTGCTTTAGTCCGGTTGGTTGTAAAGCAACCCACAGCACACTTTCTGTGCATTTTTCTCTGTGTCGCTCTTGTTTTGTGTTACTGTAGCAATCTGCTTAATAAACAGCACAGATATCAACAGTTAACGGGCCTAAATGATGTATAATTCATTCTATGCAGCAATGCCCACGCAACAGATTAGATTTATGTGTGGCTGCCGCCTCTGACCTGAAATATCTCCTTGCGATGTGCTAAAATTGTTATGCATCTCACAACCGGCCCTGCCCTCTCCTCTCCAGGGACATGAAAGAAACAACTATTTTAGATACAACAGTACACATATCTTTTCTCACTCTTGAGTTGTGTGTATTCAAACAACAAGGTTGTGCTGCTATTTTTTTTTTAAATAAATATCCATTTTTAACTTTTACTCCTGTGTAGACTGTCAGAGCTGGTGTGTGTGCATTGAATTCCAGTGTTTCTCAAACTTTTTAATTTCAAATATATTACATATTAGGTAAATGGAAACAAATTGTACACTCTCTGAGTTACAGGACTCTGTGAAGCATTGAACTATTATGATTCGGACCGTTAATCCCATATTCAGACCATGGCCATCTTGCCATCAAAGTTTGGAGTCACTCATTTTCAGTAAAGCGCAAACCTCCCTTTGCCTAAACCATTCTGCAAAAAGAATCACCTAAGGACAGAAAGTACAGTAGCTCTACTAGCCCATAACATGTCTGCAGTGGATTTTATGATATAAAAACTGTGGGTCTAGAAAGAGGAAAGTGTACGCTTTTGGTACAGCGGCAGTGTTCTGTTTGGATTAGTGGAATGTAATGGGAAGACATCCCTTGTTAGTACCTTTCCATTAACTTACATGGTAAGATGGCCGCTTGGTGAATATGGTACATAGGAATGATCTGTTCCTAACCGACATGGGTTCATGTTGTTGGGGTGCGAACTACTATTATTATGTTATTTGTGTGCGTCCTCCGTTCAGCAAATTCGTTGACCAATGTAATCTGCCGCACCCCATCAATATGAAACATTATTGGTACTGACATGCACTCCACACACAGTCATGTTGTAACGCCTTCATCTTGTGAGTCACTGCTAGTACCCACTATACCACATATGTCAAACTCAACTCAAATCAGGCCCATGAATGAATTATCTTTGGCCTGCGGGATGATACAGAATTACTAGAACTGGCCCACTGGTATACTGCACACACCATGATAAGAAATTAATGGAACTAATTGCTTTACTTCCTCAACACAATTAATTTACTTTCTCATTTTACTATGAAAGCAGCGCTTGGTGAGGTTCATAGAACATGAAACTGAGCTTAAAAATGCATTGCAATGCATCAAGTTTTTTTAATGCATGCAGTTTCATCTTTACATTCATCTTGCTATTGAAGGACATCGATTTTTGAAGGAAATGTACTTTTTTGCTTTTTTTCTGGGACGCCCATGTAGGTGCTGGAGGCTTTGAATCATGAAGCCATGCTGATTCATGATTCAAAGCCCCCAGCACCTCCACCACCACCTCCACCCTGGGAACCATGCTGCTCATTGCCACATGTTTATTTCTTCAGTGGATTTCATCCATCCATTCGTTTATAAAGGAGAGGATTGAGAGAGTGAAAGGAGGAGTGAGAGATGCTAGTTAACCATTTCTTTTTTAATGGAGCATCACTCTCCTCCCCAGAAGGCAGTGATTGACACTAATTAACCAGCAGATGCTAACAGCCAGAGATCTTATAATTAACCAGTTCATATTTATTTCATTTGGGAAGAGGATGAGTAGGGAGTGTGCATGCATGCCCGTGCGCCTGTTTGTTTGTGAGACCGGACCAATATAAATGCATTTTGACACGTCATGGGGTTTGCTGTGTATGTGCCATGCTACAATGCTTCAAATACCACTATATGGGTGGGGGATTTTCCATATTGGAGATTCCTTGTGACCCAGTTTCTGTGCCTAATGTTGTTCCAGCTCCCTACTGCACCCCCGACACCCCCACTCCCAGCAGGGGCGGATGTAACATTTCCCAATTGGGGGGCAAGAGAAAATGGTAGGGGGCACCCAAACCATTTTCAGTT